>PVKA01020538.1:0-40195 GCA_004027165.1 Ctenomys sociabilis | reverse complement strand
TAATTAATATTTTCTACCTTGTTATTTTCCTAGTGGTTGTCTATAGTACTAGATGCCGACATAATATCCTGTCCAACCACCATTAGTGCAGATCTTGCCTCTCATAGGATTATGTAGAAGCACAGCATTATCTATCCCAACTGTACTGTCCATACACACACATCATGATTTTTTCTTTCTATACCCCTTCCTTTGTTAATGTTAGTGGAGATAGATAGACAGATAGATAGATAGATGATAGATAGATAGATAGATAGATAGAGAGCCTGTTTTCAGATCAAAATTATCTTTGGTTTACAAATTGAGTAAATTAGTGTCAAAGCAGTGGGTCCTTAATAAAAAGCACAATGGTCTTGGCTGTGCTCTGCATTGTAAATGCCCTGAAACTGTCTGAAAGTCATTTGGCTGTGCCTGCTGATAATACTCTTGATGAAGAATAGAATATATTTTTTTGAGAACAAATTAATGTAATCTTTAAAATACATAAATCCCATGGTGAGCCCAAATAATTATAATTGAAATGTGGACCTTGCCAAAACTGAGAAAATTAAAAGGCAAAAAAATCTGTTGATGTATTTAAATTAAAAAATAAAATAAAAAGGAAAGTAAAACCAATTAAAAAAACCCAAAAAACCTCATTGCTGTCATTTCAGAAACTGTGGCAGTCACTCAGAGTTATTGAGACAAGGAAAAGCAATAGGGTCATTGGATAAAAATATAGAACTTCCAGTTACAGTTGAATTTCAGATAAGCAGTGAATAGCTTTTAGGATAAGAATGTCACATGTGATATTTGGACATATGTATAATGAAAAATCATTCACTATCCAAAATTAAATTTTTATATTGAGCTTTATGTACAAAATCACTTGATTTCAAATAAATATGTAATGTAAAAATGAACATTCCTTTAAGCAGATTTTTTTTTTGCATCTGCTGTACCATTCAAATGCTTTGCAATCTCATATGATTTCTTCAAAACCTGTTGGCAAAGGTAAATATAGAAGAGCATTTTTAAAAAAATAAATGGAAACCGAGATTTCTCAGCTTTCATTATAAGATGACACAAAAAGTGTACTCAGCAGAAGTAATTCCATTCCTATCAGGCAAAGTTGAACTTTAACTGGGGATCTTGTAGTTTTATTATTAGTTTCACCTTTGGTTCATGACAAAAGCAACAGAAAAAATTGGATATATGTGTGGTTAATTTCAGTTTTTTATTAGCAATTTCGTATTTGTAGGGTACTCATGTGTACTGCATATGTTAATGGCTTGGATCTGAAATATTCCACCAAAGTCTCACACGTTTAGAGATGTTTGGGGAAGTTGATGACAGGGCACTGAACGTTCAGCTCGCTGACCAGGCTCTGTCTGGGGGGCGGGCCCTGTCTTACAAAGGCTTGTCCTGTCACCAGCCCCTTCCAATCTAGCTGATTCTTTCTCTTTCTGCTTGCTGGCTGCTGTGAAGTGAACAACTTTCTTCCAGCACAACTATCTGCTGTGTTTTGCTTTTGAAATTGCTGTAGGTATTACCTGATGAGCCGGCAGGGAAAATAGCTGCCACAACTCCTCTTACTTACTGCCGAGCTGAAACATTGGTGAAAGAATGCACCATCACTGAGTTACTGCAGAAGACAAGAGTCAGCTTCGCTCTGAGACTCTGCAGTGAGTCCTGTTGTCCTCCGTGCTAGGTGGGGGTGTGGGAATGGATGGAGGGAGGTTTGTGGTCAAGCACACGTTCCCCCACATTGCTAGGTAAGACCAGAGTACATTTGAGGCTTCCATTTGCTGTGATGTTCCCTGTAGAGAAGCCAAAGAAATGCAGGGTTAAATAACAAATACAAAACAAAACAACAAAACCAAAAAACAACACCTTGACAGTCCAGAAAAGAGAACACAGAAGAAAAGCACTTCTTGCATTTTCCAACAGGGAGCTACCCTTTCATCTTGTTCCAATCCCCATAAATTATATAGTTGACTCTGAAAGAAAATGCTGGTCAATAAAATTGTGAGGCCTTTGAATACCAATTATAGTTTTACCAAAAATTATACTAGATAGTATTGGACAGAGGCAATCATCTTCTTCATGGTAGACCCTAGCTGGGAGAGTCTGGCGGAGAATGCACAGATTTTTCCATAGAGGCCATTGGCAGAGCTTATGGCTCTATCCATGCTGTTGAGAAAGTGCCTTCAACTCTTGTCTGAGAAAGATCACCCTCTGGAGTGTGTGTGTGCATGTGCATGTGCATATGTGTGTGTGTGTGCGCACACACACGCACGCGCATGCGTGTGCATATAGAAGGAAAATGTGGAAACCAATGCTTCCTGAGTCCTTTTCTGCCATATTTCTTGTGGCTTTTTTTCTTTGTTTCCTTTAAAAGTCTATTTAAAGAAAGAATTCTATTGCTTGGATTACAGTTTCTTGCATGAAGTTTTTTTTTTTTTTAAGGAAAAGAAAAGTGGATTTAGCACCTCAGGCAGACCCATCAATCTTGTCTGTAATTGGGGCTGCCATTGGTGAGTAGCCACTTGGGAGGAAATTGCTCACCCGTGTGGACTGAATGAACTCTTTCAGGGCCCTGGGCCTCCACAGAGGGCCGCACCACAGCCTCCTGCCAGATAGCGTCTTCCTGGAGCCTGGCTTGGTGGTCAGCTCAGGCTCTGAGGGGAAAGCAGCTGATTCCTCTGGCCGCGCAGATAAGCATCTGTTTGCTCTCCCCCTTCCTGGTTGAACAAGGTCTGGTCCTGCTAAAGAGGTAGGGATTTTAGAGAGAGAAGTGGGGAAAATGACTTACCAAAAGTTTTGGGTGCCTTTGCTTGAGAAAGGGAGGAACACGCAGCCGTAGTTTGTGGCATCAAGTGATCAAGGTGAAAGCAGATGAGGGCTTTTCTCTGGCAAGTCTCTTACTCTCTGGGCCCTTTGAAGTAAACTATTTTATGAAGAATTGCCAGTGCTGTTGGCAGTTTTTCTGTAATTGTTCTTAAGAATCTGCGGTACTTGTGTTTCGTCTAGATATTCCAAATACTGCCCTGCTACCCCTCCGAGTCCACAATGTGAACACTCCTCTTTTATCCATCAGAGGCGCTGGAGATAGGGTGATAAGGAAGTGAAATTCCTGTGTTTATGTTTTCAGATGGTTTAACTGAAAGAACATTTAGCTGCTACTCTTTCCTGTTTTTCAAGAACCCTCTGTTTAAGAGGCCACTGACTGGGTTTACATCTTCAGAATTCTGCCCTAGGATCTTTAAAAAGAAAGTCTCTTCCTCTTAAATGAATTCCACAGCAAACCCACTTAAGTGCCTGATAGTTACTATTTGACATGGAGAAAATTTCATGTGATCTTTCTGAGACAGGATCTACGGTACAACTAAAGAGAATAAAGAATTAATAGCACTGTGTCAAACACTTTCTGGGCCCACTCATTAGAAAGGACAGGGAATAATGGTCTCCTCTGGAAAATATGGGTCATAGGAGAAAGATTTCTCTTTTGGTGTAGTAATGAGGCTGAACAGGTCAAACTGTTGAGTACCTAATTTAGTTTAGGGCAAAATTGTTGAAAAATATCCCCAAAACACTTTGTAGTAACCACCCTGGAGTATGGTTTTGTAATGACTTATTGATTTATATCCGAGCCCATTTGCCTTAGCCCTCTAAGCTTAGGATCTAGAGACAGTATAATCCTTAAAGGCTCAGTGAATGGAAGGATGAGTGAGACAGACTCATTTCTACACACTGTGAGGTATAGAATGAGGAGGGCTGTTTAAGGTGTGGGGACACACAGAGCAAAACACTTGATGTATTTTCAAGGCCTCTGCTTCAAACAAGCCAGCATAAACACATTCAAAGGGAAAAAAAATGCTCTCTGAAGGGAAGGGTATATTGGCAACACCCGAAGTATCTTAGGCAACATTAAATGACTTATAACTCTTGGTAGATGAGCTAGAAATTTGGAGCATATATGTCCCTGGGAAATTAGCTCAAAACATGCATTCTGTGTGTTTTAAATCTGTAGGAACAGCTTGGACAAATTGAGGCTTACCTCAACCCTGACCCTTGCGGGGCTCCTCTTTGGCCAAAGCTTTTCTCCTTTCCCATTGGTATTCTCACTTTTCTCCCTAGAAGAGAGCAAAATGTTCCACACGGAATTTTATCTTGAGCTTTCTGCGGCTGGTGAAGAAGGCCAAAGGTCTGCCTGAGAAAATGGGAAAGTCCACATGGGTAGCCTCTTCTTTTCATATTTTCCTAGTCTAAATTGAGCAAACTAGACTTGGCATCTATATTTTGAGGGGGAAAATTCATGTGTGGGTGAGCATATTCTATACAGCTTAACTATGCTCAAACTTGTTAAACAGAATCAAAGGTCAGTGCTAAATGCCTTAGTATTTTTCCTGTCATATAAACAGCTTTGTGTTAGGGTAATCCTCTCCTGACATGTATCAAGGAATAAAATCCATGTCAGGCTGGAACATGTTTGATTGTTTTCTTCATTGCTGTGATTAATTTTGTCATAGCATAGCATTGTGCTTTCTATACCGGGTTTACTCAGTTTGACAGTTGCTACTGTAAGGTCCTAACAGCCTTTGGATTCCTCAGAGGCAGATTAAACTGTCTTAACCTAGTTCATGAATCATCTAGAGAAGAATATAACCTGGGTTTTGCTGGAGTGTGGAGGAACAAAAGAATGAAAATCAGAACGTTCCTCCTGGACACATTTTTATGGGCTTAGTTTATACCAATGAAATAGAACAGAACCAAGTGATGGTTCCCTTCAAATCAATTTCTCCTAGTGTCTAGGCATACATATTTGGACCTAATCCCCTGCTTATCCTTTAGGATTAAAACTAGTTATACTGTGAAGATGAGCTATTAGTAAATAACTCTCCATTTGACAGCTTCCTTCTCAATGCCCTTCAAATGCAAGAAGAAAGAAATAAAGGGCCACAGATTAATTTCCACTATCCTCTTCTCCTACCTGTACCTTCCGTTTATGAGCCCAATAAGAAACCAGAAGGCCAGGCAATCCTTGCTGCAGGCCAATGGGATCAGCCTTTTAGGCTCAGAGAAGGAGAGCAGATGTGGAAATGATGAAGTGGATCTGGAATGGCAAACGAAGATAGTACAGGGAATATGAGAAGACTCAGTATCTTAAGAACTTTGCCTCCTGCTTGAGGGGAGCTCTTCTGACCTCTCCGGAAGTGCTAACTGCCTCAATCAAATGTAAACTGCAAGTTGAAATATATCTTACTAGGAAAACAGATATAATTCCGGATATACAAATAGAGAATTTATAAGACTGGCTTACCATGGCCACCTGCAGAGTCAGGTGTGGAAGAGTACAAAAGATCTGTCTGTGAACTGGGCATACAAAGAATCCAGTTGAAGGCTTGGAGCCCTGCAGAGTGTCCTGTGCAAAGTTGTATTAGAAGGCCAGAGTCTGCGGTGAAAGGCTGGGGGAGGAATGCTGGGTGCTGGAGTCTGTACTGGAAGCCAGGAGATGAGGTCCAGGGTGAAAGTGAAGGCTGGAGCTTCTCTGAAGAGGACAAACCACACTTCTTTCTTTAATTCCTTTTTATAACATCCTGGTGATAATCCTCCCTAGAGTGGATCTTCCATACCGAGAAATATGCTGAGCCAATTTAGTTGGGTGTTACTCAAGTTGATACAACCAATCAACTATCACTATGTGGCTTAATTGGAAATATCCACTTATTTTTTCTGACAGTGGGTCTTTATGCCTACAAATCTTAGCAAGATCTGCAGTAGACAGTGGTTCTGAATCTTAGCAGAAAATGAGCTCCATAGCTGCTGGCTGTTATGCATTCCAGCTAATGGAGATCAAGGGTTGGAAAGTCAAACTTCCTGAGTCCCGACCAGTGCCCTCAAACGTCTTCGTTCTTCAGTTCCTACATAAACATGAGAAACAGTTTCTTCTAGAAGGGGATTCAGAGTCATAAATCAGTAGAGGCTTCTGATGCAGTTCAGCATGATTTGGAAGAATGGCATCATGACATTTATGTGCTCAAAACTCATTTAGAAAAAATGTATGCCCTCAGCTCTCTTACTCCTACCATAGATGGCTTTTTATCTCCCATTCCTTGGAAAGCAGAGGGCTTTTAAATGTCTTATAGTAAAGAAAATGTGCCTAGTATCATTTGTGGGAAATGAACACACAAAAGTTGAATTTAGTTTTAGAAACTAACAAGTCTTTAATTTAATTGTATGGCTTTTAATTTTTGTTCTTGTGTGTGTGTGTGTGTGTGTGTGTGTGTGTGTAATAAGGTCTAAGAAGCTGGAGAGTTTGAATTCTCTTTCCTTCTTTTCTACCTTTTCCCCCCTGTCCTTTTTCTTCCACACATGCATGCAGTAAGTTAATAGATATTTACTGAGCATTTACTGCACATGAGGTTCTTTAGAGATACAGACAGAAAAATTACTGTTTGTATTCTGATGAGGTCAGGTGCATTCAGGGTGGTAGATGTTGGCAATTGCTTGAGAGGGAAAATAAACTAAGAAAGAAAATGGGGAGAATAAGTTTACAATTAAGGATGACCATGAAATGTCCATATTTAACAAGTTGGCATGAAACCATGCAACACATAGTTATACTATGTATAACAGAAACAATTTTGTCTCTGACTCCTTTAACTTCACAGAGATTCTGGGAAATTCAGAGAGATTCTCTGAGGACTACATTTTTTTTTTTTTTTTTTGTCTTTTTGAGACAGGGTCTTACTATGCAGTTCAGGCTGGCCTTAAGCTCACTTTGTAGCTCAGGCTGGTCTCGAACTCACAGCAATCCTCCTGCCTCAGCCTCCTGAGTGCTGGGAATACAGGCATGCGCCACCACGACCTGCTTAGGACTACATTTCTTACCTTTAAAGTAAGGCGGGGGAGAGGACAGAGAAGGCAGAATGCTCCAACCACTGTGAATGATCTAGCAAGGCAAGTGCACATGATACTAGGGGCCATTGGCAGGGACCTTTCTATATTCCTACCTTCACCCATTCCTCTCTGCTCCAGGACTCTGTTTGTGAGCTCATACCAAGCCTTGAACTCAGAAGATGCTCAAAAGTGATGCTGCATTCCTAGATAAGGAAGATGTTGGTAAAGATATGCTTATGACAAAATGCAGTTTCTAAAGACACCAACATATGTTTCCCTCACACCAAACTAAGTACTAAGAAACAGAGTGCTAAGTGAAATGAAATCCTGGCTGTTAAGGCTGGTGAGATAGCTCAGTGGACTAAGAGCCTGCTTAGGTAAGTGCAGGGGCTAGAGTTCCATCCGTGGTACCACATGCCATGCTGGTCCTGCCCCTGGGCACACTGAGCCAGCAGCACTGTGGAGGTTGAAAACAAGAGGGTTTTCCTCCTATGAGACCAAGCCATGTAGTGAGACCTTATGGCTGTCATCTCATCTCTGTAACCTGAAATGTGACACACTCCCCTTTGTCCTGTGTAAGGCAAGCCAGGAATGATGAGGAAAGGCAGGCAGGTGAAAAGGGGCAGGAACTGAACTGAGTGATCAGGCAGTCAGACAATTAAAAAGGACATAGGGGATACATTAGATTATTAACATTAAGGAAAAAAACAATGACAACACTTTGGTACATAACATTAAGGAAAAAGGAAGCCACTGTACTGACTTAACTGGGATTGCATGGATTGGAGATATTATATATGCACACTTCCATGTTACACATTTCCACAAATATGCAAACTCTGATCAGCCACAAATGGAGTTTTTGAAGAGTCATTTTCCTGAGTGGTGCTACTTGTGTGTGTGCTTGGGTTCCTAGGCCAGCCTGCAAAATTCCTTTAAACTTGTAATATATCTGCAATGCTGCAATTTTGAAATAAAAAATAACCCAAACAAAAATAAACATTTTCAATAAAAACTTACTTTTATTGCTAGCAATTGAGGAAAAACTACTTCATTAGAGAGGGTAGAGAAAATAGATCCATATTCCTGTGAACTGTCTGGGGTGGAACTTTGCGTGCCTCCTATAATTTGAATAGTGCTGCTGTTTCTTATGTTTATTTTCACTTGCAAAAGCACAGTTGCTATTTCCTTTGATAGATACTAGCTTTTTTATTTAATATCTTTTTACATATAGAAGTGTTAAACAGAACAAGCCAGGTGTAATGGATGGAAAAAATGGGAAGAGGAATTTTTATACTAGGTGACTGAACAAGAAGTAAAGAGAATGGGTACTTATATATCATTGTGGTGTGATGTTTTCAGTTCTGGAAAAATACCCAGGAGGGGAACAGTTGGCTTGACATCCTAGTGTTTTGAGGAATCTCCACACTAATTTCCATGGTGGTTGTACCAGTCTACACTCCCACCAAAGTAGAGGAGGGTTTCTTTTTCCCCACAGCCCCTCCAGCATCTGTTATTAGTTGACTTGAAGACAGGCATTCTTTCTGGGGTGAGATGGAATCTCAGTGTTATTAATTAGTGTTATTTAATTAGAATTTCTTGAATGAGCAATCATATTTATCACTGCTTCATATATTGATTTGTTATTTGTATTTCTTCATCTGAGAAGTGTATTGTCATCTCAGATGCCCATTTTTGGATTAGATCTTTGAATTTTGGAGCCTGATTTTTTGAAATTCTTCATGTGAAGTCCTTTGACTGAGGGATAGACAGCTAAAGTTTTTCCCAATTGATGAATTTTCTTTTTGTGCTTTTGGTGATTTCTTTTGCCACGCAGAAACTTTTCAAACAGATGAGATTCTAGATGTTGATTCCTTCAAGTATTTCCCACGCAGTGAGTTTTTGTTCATGAACTCTCTACCTATCCCTATATCTTCAAGATTTCCACATACTTTTTCCTCTGATAGATTTAGTGTTTAAAACAACTAATTTGAAGAGAACATTATGCACTACAACAACCATTACTGAATTCCTATTATTTTGTTTAGTGATAGTAAAAATTTAAAACAGGTGTTAGAAAAAGAAGTAAAAAGAAGACGAGAGAAGGCCAGAGAGAGTGTGGCTGTGTGTTAAGAAAGGAGCACACTTGATAGTGAACTAGAGGTGCCTTCAAGAAGGGCATCAGGCAGGTGCAGTGGGGCATGGCTGCAATGCCAGCGCCTTGGGAGGCTCCGGCAGGAAGACGGCCTTAAGTTCAAGGCCAGGCTGGGCCAAACGGTGAGATTTTGTCCCCAAAAGATTTTTTTTCCCCCCAAGAAAGCAGGGTAGATAATCCAGTGAAAGGTGATGAGGAATGTCATAGTTTGGAGTCCAAAGTGACTTGATTTACCTTCTGGCTCTGGAGACTTGGACAAAGTACTCCCTTAACTTTCCAGTCTTGCTCTCCTTATCTGCAAAATAAGAACACCCTTGTTCTCACTAATTAGCATAAGGATTAAATTAGAGAATGTGGCTGAAGCCAAAAGCAGGGGAATCTGCAAGTCAGAGCTGTGCTGCTGTCGCTGCAGGTTGGCCAGGTGGGAGTGGCATGGGTATGTAATGGGTCAACTCACATTTTAGACTATAAATGTAAATCTTGTGTTTTCCACTGTGTAAAAATGTATACTCACCACTGTTCTAAGTTGTTTAGTAACTCATGGCTGTTTCTTGCTGCTTGCTAAGATAAAATTCCTACCTCACTAATTCCTGTAAGCCAAGTTAGTTTACAGAGATGACTTCAAAAGAAAACTTCCATTTTTTTTGGCAGAACCAGGGATTGAACTCAGGGCCTTGCACTTGCTAGGAAAGTACTTATTCCACCAAACCATCACTCATGTCTTTTTAAAGAAAATTAAATGGGCTTTAACTTCTTGTAACCTCTGGCTAT
This sequence comes from Ctenomys sociabilis, assembly GCA_004027165.1. NCBI lineage: Eukaryota > Metazoa > Chordata > Mammalia > Rodentia > Ctenomyidae > Ctenomys > Ctenomys sociabilis. The sequence continues at coordinate 30,387 of PVKA01020538.1, read as the reverse complement.
GCAAGGCTGCATACAAGTACTCAAGTGCAAGATAACCAGAAACTAAAAGAAAGCCTCAGGAAATTTAATTTGAGTAGTGGTCACAGTGACCCTGAAAGCATTACTGTGTATCAGACAATGAATTTGTTTACCAAACTGAATGTAGTTCCAGGTTTTATCCCCGCCCCCTTCCTGAGCTAGAGCTGATGGGGGCCCTGAGCTCAGTAATAGATGGCTTTCCAAATTCCAGTCTGGCTAATATGGTTCCTATTCTGAGAGACCCATAACAGGTACCAGGGACAGGGACATGGTTTGGCTGTCTGTGATCTTCATTGTGCTGAAGCAGAGGACACAGGAGAACAATTACCCAAAGAGATCTCATACATGTATGGACTATTCTTATGTCCACTGTTGGGTGAATACATGTATAGTGGAATGTATTTGATTATGCTGTGTTCTATGATAGATTTCTTTTCTTTTGTTTTTGTTTTTGTTCATTTTTTTTCTTTGAGAAAATAGCATATATTCTCTGGTGTCTTCATCTGCAAGGAATATTAGGTTGTGTTAAAGAGCAATGAGGGTTATGGCCCTGGGGCACCACCTCTGAGGACCCTCGTGCAGCCAGGGAACAATAACAGCATTGCTCTGTAAAGCACTATTGCAGGTATCATCTCCCAAGGAACAGTTCACATGAGCATGTGCTAAGTCACATCGGGACCCAGTCCCAGGAAACATGTACTAAGTAAGGAGTCAGAATCTGTTATGGTTTATGCCTAGTTGTCCCCTCAAAGCTTCATGCGGTCATGGGGCACAGACTTTTAGAGTTTGAAATTAACTCATGATCCACTGGGATTATGGATCTTAGCCTTGCTGGGATTATGGATTCTAGTACTGCTAGGATTATGGTGTGTGTACTTCCCCAGTCTGGGGTGGAGAGCCTGAATGCAACATAAGAGAGAGAGACAGACTCTCTCTCTGTTGCCATTGTTGTTGTTCTGCTGTCATGAGCTGCATGCTGTCTGCCCTGTGGCACTCTGCCTTGGAGCCAGCCAAGTATGGACTGAAATCTCCAGTAACTGTGAGCTAAATAAACATTTCCTGCCTTCATTTTCAATGTTGGGTATTTGTCCCAGCAATGAGATAAGGGTAACTGAGACAGGATCTTTTCATAACCTTCTTGGAGTGATTTCACTCTTGCTTTGTGTCCTGTTGGCCAGTGCACAGCCGCAGGATCCCAGACTTTGGGTGTTCAAGGGAAAAGGCTATCAGAGATGTGTTTTCAGAATACACAAGCCCCCATCTTATCCTAAAGGGCATCACTGCTGGCTCCTTTATGAAGATAAAGAGCTGATTACCACCAGGCTTTGTTTTTCCTCTCAGGACTGACTCCTAGCACCTCTCCCAATCAGGAGCCCTCAATTATCTCATTCCTGGACTTATGCAAACTTTTTCTTTGTGTCTTCCTCCTCTTTCATGGATCTTTAATCTGAATTCCTTAATTAATCTCAAGGAGTTATTTGCACTCAAAGGAGAATGAGCTCATTGCTTACCTAGTTATATTTTCAAGAGTTAATTGTGAATAACTTCCAATTATTTTAAAACTTCATTGAAAATAGAACAGTAGATTCACCAGATGACGTTGATACAGGGAAACCTGCAAATGACACAGGGAGAAAAACTTATCTCCCAACTTAAAACATACCTGGGATGAATTTGTGTTCTCTAAAACTGAAAGATGAATTTTAGAAACAAATGGAGGTTATGAGCAGAATATATTTATTGAGGGAAAGAAAGCTCTTCTTCAAGAGAGACAGGAGGGAGGTTTCGAGTGGGTGGTCCCCGGGAAGCTGTCTCTTCCAGGGACTTTTATAGAGGAAAACCAAACCATTTGAGGTGGGTCTAAGGTGGTGGAGAGAACATGGGAGCTTGCTTAGGTGGGCATAAGGTAGGACAAAACTATGGTTAACCAATGAGATTACAAGCACCATTGTTCAGGTAAAATTGACCAAATCCAGTACCAAATGGGGAAGTGAGTCACGTAGCAAGTGGGCATGAATATGGAACAGGGTCTCTTCCTGTTTGGGGTTGGGCTAGTGATTCAGTTGGGCTCTTTCAAGGTGATTTTTTATTTTTTATTTTTTTATTTTATTGAACTACAAATCTCAATCAGACAGTTTCAAGACACCTTAACAAGACAGATTCGATAAATTAATACATTGCAAACTGTTTTCATAATGCTTTGGTATTGTACAAGGTGCATACGTGATATTATATTTACACATATTATTTTAGCAGATATCTCTTATCAGTGAATTAAGAGTGTAGCTGCTTACTTATCTTATTTTTTATACCTGAATTATATCAAAAATTCAATAATTATTTTCCTAGTGGATGACCGTAGTACTAGAAGCCGACATAATATCCTGTCCAACCACCATTAGTGCACATCTTGCCTCTCATAGAATTATGTAGAAGCACAGCGTTATCTATCCCAACTGTACTGTCTATACACACACATCATGATTTTTTCTTTCTACACCCCTTCCTTTGTCTACACTTGTCAAAGGTTGGCACTCCATTGACATTCAACTAACTTAGATGCTTGAACTCGACACCACAATCCAACACAGTCCAGCATTCCACAACAATAGTGAGTTATTCAAAGAAATTGTCGACCATAGCCATTTACAGCTCAGCTTAATATTATGGCCCCATGATGTATACTTCATTTTTATACTTTTCTGCTGGATGGTTAAGACCTAGGTAGATCAAGACTTATATACCAACACATGAACTTTATATTTCTTATGTGGTCAGTGAAGTCCTCTCAGGTTTTATCTTGTAGTCCTGTACATTATTCTGTAGTTCCTTTGTCTATGTCATCCATGTGGATGAGTCACGGCCAATGCTTGACCAGTTTGCTCTCTGTGAGAGCTTGATAGAAAGTTTTCTCTTCATGTGACTCTCCCCAGGTACACTATAGAACTTCAATCTCTTTCCTCTGTGGCTCCATAATCTCCTTGTTCAGAAAATTTGGAGCTCACCTGAGTTGCATGATGTTGCAGTACAGGTTCTCCTATGTCCTGAGTCTTCGCTGACCTTGAAAGGCTAGGGCCAAAGTGTTGGTTGGCCTTGTGGCTCTTCTATTTCTCCAACTCTGACTTGTGATCTCAGGTTGTTAATCATCCAGAAGAAAAGCTGATTAGTATCCTGCAGCATATGCCATTCACTTTGCCTTATCTGACTCAATTGATTTTACTTGTTGTACGTTTCCTTTTGTATTTCTGCTTACGGCCATACCACCCTGAACGCGCCCGATCTCGTTGTTTCAAGGTGATTGATACCCACTTAGAATATTAATCCCTGATGCTCATCCTGAGGGAAGTACATAGCTGTGTTTCCTCTTTTGTCTTGAGGTAGGCCCATATGGGAGGGTCTGTCTCTTCTAAGTTGTAAAGTGACCTTGTCTTCCATCTTGTCTCCTGGAGGGCCTAGCCTTGTCTGACTGCCTAGAATATTTCTATCTAATTCAGCTGCCTACAATAACATGATTCAATCTTCCAGCTTTCTACAGAGCCTAAGATTTATGAATAAGAATGAGAAACTAGCTTGTGACTTAGTGCGGTGATCAGCACTGGCCCTTGTGAAAGAAAGGAATCAATGGATGAGGAGCAGAAGGGGCCTTGGAAAATGCTGCTTAGGATCCTAGAGTCAGGAGAATTTTCCCATTCACTTCTATGGAGATTGCCCTGCCCGAGGCATGGCTGAGATGTATTGTTTCTAAGGCCAGAAAAACCCACTGGGGTGTCCAATGGACTATTCTAAGAATCTTTTAAACCAACAGCTCTGCCTCTTGACTACAAGGAATGTGCCCTCCCTGGGGATGCTGGAGAAGATGGAATGCACACAGCACTGGGGCCCTCCCCTGTCCTCCTCCGCTTTCCTGGCAATCCCGCTGCAACGCGATAGCTGGACCTTTGTGCTCCTGTATCTGCATGCTGAGCAAAGCTGTGAAGTGGACTGAATTTGTCTTTCATTTCACCCGTGTCCTCCTCCAATGACACTAGTTTATGCCCTCATGCGGCCACCCCTCCCCACAGCCCCACCGGCTGCTCAAATCATGTTTTACAGGGGAGGTATGTGGCTCATTTAAAGCTGCTTTATCTCCAGTGGCTTTGCTTTTAGTTAAGACCGGTTACTAACATTTGAAACTCAGGAGATAAAATTCTAAATTCCCAGTTTCTCTTAAAACAATCCAGAGTTCTAGCCTCAATAGACCACATTGGCCCCTGTCACGGAGCTATCTCCTTTAAATGGAGTCTGGCCTGTTGAGTTCGGTCCAATTTTCACTCCTCCTTCATATTTTAAATGGATCTATTTCACCAAATGATTATTATTAATTTTAGCTACATGCCCACAGATATTGTGGTTTGCTACTCCCCGGTGTAGGAATGTGGATAAGCACACAGGCATTCATTACACTTGAACGTCAGTCTGTGTGACAGAGAGCACATTGTGAAGCTCTAGCTGCCTTCTTTTCCTCATCTGTGAAATGGGGATGATAAAACTCATTTTATAAGTTGCTATGGGGATTATAGGCAATATTCTGCACATTTGTAAGACGGCACTGGCTCCCAGAAAGCACCTAATTAAGGTTACTATACCTAATAGGGCACTCCTCTTGAAAGTGTCTCTTTTAGTCTTTCCTAAACTGTACCTTTCCTTAACTCCTTCTCCTTATGACTGTCCCCATAATCATAAGAATGAACAATTTCTTTGCCACTCATTTCAACAAATTTGGAATTGAGTATCAACTAAGTGCCAGTCCATGTGTTAGATACAGGGGAAATAGGTGTGAGGGAGCAGCAACTCCACGGATGACAGACTTTTGTCTCAAGGAGTGCAAGACCTGTTGAAAAATAGTGTTACAACTGAGCTGTATGCAAGCCATGAGAGCACCAAGGAGAATGCAGTTGTGAAAAGTTATGGTAAGCACTTGCATTTGTTAGTGGTGTGCTTGCAAGCCAGCCCTCCTGAAACAAGCACAGAGTTTCCCTGCAGCATTTATTAATTTCCGTTGTATAAATCCTTCAACTGTGACCTACTTCAGGCCACCAGTGGCTGAACAATAGGCTCCTGTGAGCCAGCAGGAGTTGGCCCCAGCATACATGCCATTTGTACAGACTTTCGCCATAGAATACTCTTTCCCACGCACCCTCCTGGCCATGGCTACAAGCAGACACAGTTAGAGCACTCTCCAGGTCATGAAGGGAAACCAAGGCCCAGGGAATTCTGTGGCCCCCTGAGAGCACAGAAAAGGTGAGTACAGCATAGCACCAGAGAGTAGGTTTTGACTCACTTCAGTTTTTGTACTAACGCAGTGCCTTGTCCAACACCTTTCAACTTTTTCAGGTTTCCAGAATTAAAATAATTTACCACTAAAAACCTTAGGTAGGTAGCTGTGTGAGGGCATACTCTTGTAAAATGTGGGAGCAAGAAAGAAAGAAGAATATGGCAGAGGGAATAGGAATACTACAAGAGAGAAGTGAGAGTATCCCAAGCATTATTTTGGTGTATTATCAAGAAGTCCTCCATGGAAATAGCTTTACTTGCAGGGCCAGATGTCAGTAAATAGGAACTAGAATATCAGAATCTTTAGGAGAAAAATTATTTAGAAGAAACATCAAATGAAAAGATATGAATGTGTTGAGAGAAAATTTACCAAACTGGGGAAGAGTTAAATAAGTAGATGGGAAAATAAATGAAGACAAAAGAGAGTCATTAATTCTAAGGAAAAAAAAAATCAAAAGTAGTGCCATAAAGATGGGGCATTATAATGTCCCATAGAGATGAGGGTTTATAGCATAATACATATTTAATGTAAACATTAAATATTGATTTAACCAATAGTATGATTTAATTTTATGAGGAAATGAAGTAGGTATATCCATGTGGTAGAGATGTATGTGCTCTCTCTGTCTGTCTGTCTTGATCTCTTTCTCCCACAGAGTAGAGAAATAATTTTATATTTAAGACTGAAATTGGAAGTCAGGGTATAGAGTTATGCACATACCATTGAACAATAATTAAAAATCCTCTTGTTATTGTAAAGTAGTTTAGGTGTAGAGTGAAAGTTAGTGAACTGAAATTTTCATAAGTCTTCTGGAAATAATTAGCCTTTAAATTATATGAAAATATATATTTTATAGAAAATAACTAAAATTAAATTCTAAATGATACAGTAAATTTTTATAACTCAAAGGGATTTTAATGTCTCCTCTCCCATGTAGTCAACACTAGGCAAAAGAGGATATGAGGTATGATTAGAAAATACATTAGCTGTTTATTTTTTTAAAAATTTTATTACAGTAAAAGACATATTGTCATTAATTGCCCTCAAAATACTCCTCTCCTTGTGCAATGGTGAGAAGAAACACTGAAACAACACCCAGGATTTACAGGAAGATTTATTTGCCTCAAAAGGCAAGGATTGGGATCATTTCCAGAATATCAGGCCCTGATCCCTGGTGGTCTAGGGCTTATATGAAATAAACAAGCAGGAAGACAACATTATGCAATACAGCAACCATTGTCGAATTCTGATTGCTTTGTTTGGTAAAGTTCTGTATTGTCTCTAATTTATTCTGTTTTCTTTTTTCTCCTCCTCCTCTTCCTTCTCTTCCTCCTCCTCTTCTTCTTCTTCCTCCTCCTCCTCCACCTTCTCCTCTATTCTGTCTTCTTTTTAGGTAATAAAAATAATTTTAAAATAATTGAAAAACTCAAGCAGGAAGCCCAGAGGCAAATGGGTTGTTCACTGGGATTGACTCACATGGTGTGTACCACAGAGACCAGCTATGGATCACCAGTGCCTGGCCACTTCTAAGAGACAGAAGCAACTAGAACTGGACCAGGAACTATTACCTGAGCAACTAAGGAACCAAAGAACACTAGCTGGGAGCTGGTGGGGGGGTATATTTTCCTCCTTTTTTAGTTTCTCTGGCAAATCTTCCCTGGACATGTTACATGTGATCTTCCGAGACAAGGCCCGAAGCAGTAGCATTAACGCTATTAGTGATCCTAGGAAGGGCTCTAGCTGAACTCTCCAAGGTTATTACAGAGATTTTCCTAAACTGTCTTTAAGAAGAGACATAGTTCAGGTCTGTCTGTTCTGTACATACTCTGGCAAGGTCCTTATAGTCAATCTGATCTAGGACAGTGTCCAGTGTGCCCTGGGTGTTTATCAAATCTTGTTCTAGTGTTTGATTCATTGTTTTATTCTCTTGGGACACTTTTCCATAAAGTTAGGGACAAAAGCCACAGCTAGCAAGGGGCAGGAAAGCAAAGACTGGAGTAAACATCCTGAAAATGCACAAAAATCAAAATGAGTACAATCTTGTAAACGATGTTCTCAAGCTCCAGCCATGCGTGGACTGGCCAGCATTTGAATGACCTGAGTAGGGCTTTGAGTTTGTTGTCTCTTCAGAGTGAGCTGTGTAGCTCAGGGAAATTTTTCAGTGGATCCAAGGCTGAGTTTCTGGAACCTTTAGAGATAGTTAATATCCAATTGGGTTATGTGTGTGTGAATTATAAGCTGTTTTTAAACTTTTCTAGAGCTTTGTGGCCTGTATGTAGCTTTTGTTTAATCTAGATTTTGAGTTACCTCTGCTACAAATGCAGGCCTGTTGTCATTGCCAGTGATCAAGGGTAGGCCATGCCTAGGGACGATTTTTTTACTGCACGACCACACAAACTTTTATTATTTTCTCAATATGGATGGGGAATGGGAGGTCAGGCCGGTGGCTTAAGCCTGAGCTAGTGCAAAGATACGAGTGCTAGTGCTGCGGCTTGAGCTTGCAGAACATATGCTGAAGGCAGGTCTGGCTCTGAGTCATTGGTGGCAGGCTTTCAAGTAGCAGCAGGAAGTAATAGCAGGACACTTTTGGCCAAAATTACTTTGTCCAGGGTCACCATAGCATATCTAGCTTGTCCTAACAGAGCTACTTTATCCATAAGCAGGGTATGCTCAGCATCTGTCAGGGGAGTATTCTTTTTTTTTTTTTTTTTTTTTTAGGTCTGATTGGCTTGAGAACAGTTTATCAGACAATGCCAGGCACTGTTGGGTTTGTTGCACCCAGTTCTCTAGGCAGATATGTGGCGGGATTGTGTGATTTTTATCACCATAAGAGTCAGGTGGGAGATTTTTACATAACAGTACTTGGTATTGGGTGACATCCAGCACAACATGTGGCGCCTGGACAGTTAGGTCTTGGCCTAGGTGAGCTTGTCAGCTTTCTTGATCAGAAGGACAATGGTTATTAGAGCAGGTGGCAAGGTAGGGGGGAGGCAGCCCCTAATGACTAGATCGAAATATTTGCACAGGTAGGCCACTGGGTACTTCCAGGGGCTGATTCTGAGTAAGTCTCATTGATTTTTGTGGACTCAAGGATCCAGATTTTACAGAAGCCAGCAACTCTAAGAAATTTGTGGAGTTTCTTTCTTATAACCAATTTCTGCCAGATATTATAACAGAGCTTTTGCATCTTTCCAGCAGGCAGCTTCAGTGTCATTAATCAGAAGTGCTTTTTCAAAGCAAAAACTAGTTTTTGAACCTCTGGGAGGTTAAGTTCAGATGAGTTAACCTTTGAGTTCAGAGCTGGGGTCTTTGTGAAGCAGGGCTGGCTGACTGGAGCCAATTGAAGGCAGAAGAAGGCATTCTTAGGTCCAGCCAAACATATCAACAGGCTGTGGGTAAGGCAATGTTTGCTGAAGGTAATCGTGGGAGTCTTGGTAGGCTGGAGTTCTTGAACTGGCTTTACAGGCAGGAGAGGTGTATTTTAGCAATTTGACAACCTATTAGCATTATATGGTTTTGAAACTTCTGGATGTGTGGTCGAATTTCTTGCTGCAGTCCCTGGTGACATGGGGTACTGTTTGTGGCAGGTGGGGTTGCCCCAGGATGGAGTTTCATAATCAGAGACAGGTGATCAATGGCCCCATCTCAGGGCCCAGAGGACAGTGACACAATTGTGAAGCTGGAAGGGATAGAGAAACAGGTTGCTTCAGAATGGCTAAATCTGTTGTCAGGGGCTCTCTGAAAGTAGTGGGAGAGTTCCCAGGCCCTGTGGCTGTGTTGTTGACAGCACAGAGATCTTGCCTGAGGTGATTAACAATTGATTAGGTGGATGTGTGGCTGGATGCCTGCTTGTGTTTCCCATGACATCTGACAGCAGTGAGGATTTGCAGTGAGGCAGCATGGTCAATGGCCAGGTCTAGAAGTGACTCTTTAGTCTACATCACTGGAAAGAGAGTTTTTCAGAACTTTTGGATTACATTTATCTGTCTGAGGCTGATGTAGGCGTCATCTTCCTCTTGGGTGGCAGTCACATTTGAACATGCAGGGGTAACAAGAGGGAGGCTGACTAGCGTGGTGTGAAGAAGATGTCCTCCCAGGCTGTAAGTTTGAGCCTGCAGAAGGGGCAAGAGGCAAGAGTCTCAGTTACCTTGGTGATGGTAACTTTTTGACAGAGGGAACTTTTAAAGGCAGAGAATTCTGTTTCATTATCTATCAGGAGAGTCACAGGTTTACCCCCAACCTTTGTAATGTCCATAGACTCTTGAGGGCCCCATTTTGATAGACCTCAGCTTATCCTATCCAGTCAGGCCTCACAGGGCACCACTTGGTGGTCAGAAATGAACATTTAATTTTTTTTTCATCAAAATGTGGAACTCAGATAGGATTGCTAACAGTCATCCTGGGTGGGCATTAGGTGGTGCATCCTCACCAAGATAGACGTATCTTGGGGGTGCTATGTGGCCAAATGCAGGCAATGGCTGTCTGGAACCAGTTCAGTGGGCTGGAAATAGATGAGTCGGGAGTGGGCAGTGAAACTAGAGGTGTCGGCAGTAAGTTCTGCAGCCAATGAGAGTGCCGAGGTGGAATTCTCAGGAAGAATGGTTCTCTTTTTTCTTTGAGATGCAGGGAGTGGTTTGGTTTCATTTTTAGCGCTGTAAAAGCCTTTTCTCCTGCAGTAAGGGACTGTGGGTTTTGACTGATTAATTTCCATGTCTGACTTCCTGTATATGTGTTCTGTACCCTTGAATGGTGGTGCAATAGGTAAAGGGTCGGGGCTCCACAGAGAGGGACGATTCAGATGCTCTCCTGCACATGGAGATGTAGGTGTGACTTAGCTGAGGTGGGTAAGAAAGAAGCCTTTATTAAGCCATGAAACTGCTGATGAGGGCTCAGTCAGCTATCTTTCTTTTTTTTCTATTGGGATGTCTAACTCAGGACCTTGTGCTTGCCAGGCAGGTGTTCATGCTGCTGAGCTATCTCCCTGTCCCCTAATTGACCACCTTGACCAGTGCTTCTCTCTCCTGGTGCACAGATGGAGCAGCCTATGGCTTATGCTGTCCATTCTAGTAACCCACACAATAATTTATAGGGCACTGAGAGGTTAGATACTTCAACTCCCTTCCCTTGAGGGTGGTCCCGATTAATAAGAGTTGATCAAGACTTCCCTTTTGCTACAGATGAGCAGGACTGACAGAATAACTGAGGTACCCCAGGAAGTCTAACCAGAATCAAGAGGACTGGCAGACAGACCAGGAGAGAGGCTATATCCTCCTCCCTTTAGAGTCCTATGTGAACTACTCATCCAGGGAGCCTGAAATCCCTTTCGACCTCTGAGAGGACTTGAGACATCTTGAGGGCCCCCCTTTTGGTTGGGACCTTGAGAGACTCTTGCTCTGTTCGTGAGAGCCTTGTCCAGTGATCAAAGAGTTCGGCATCATCAGTCTTCCTGGCTGATGAACCAGGTGCAATGGGAGCAGCAACACCGAGATGACACCCAGGATTTGGAGGTAGATTTATTTGCACTGAAGGACACTGATCAGGATCTTTCCCAGAATTTCAGGCTAGATCTTTGGTGGTGTAGGGCTTATATGAGGTGAGCAAGCAGGAAGTACAAAGGCAGAATGGCTTACCAGTTTGTTATTGGTTATACGATGTGCAGCAAGTGGCCATCTATGCATCACAGTGACCATCTGCTTCTAAGAGACAGAAGCAACTGGAATTGGAACAGGAAATGTTACCTGGGAAATTAAAAACCTGAAGTATACTGCTTGCTGGGGGGGTAGTAATTTTCTGTTACACTTGCTTCAAACAGATTTATCACATTATTTTTGCCAATTTCTGAAACAGTTCTGCAAGTCCTTTTTCATCAGTATAGTTGCTCTCCTTTGCTGCCTATTGATGTCTTGAACTGGTTCAAAATATTTACCTTTTATGGTCATTTTGATCTTGAGGAAGAGACACAAGTTCCACAGTGCCAGATCAGGTCAGTAAGGTGGATGAGAATATACTATAATCTCTTCCTCAGCCTACATGTCTGTTAGATTGCACTCGGCAGCAGTCTTTATAATATCTTTGTATCTTACCTTGTAATGACATTAAAAAGGACTTCCAGAATTGCTTCAGACGGTGTCAAAAACAATGGGATAAGTGTTTGAAGAGAGGTGAGCATTTTAATGATATTAATAATGGTATATGTTTAATAAACTTTTAAAAATTTAAACATTCAGGGTATATTTTGATCATTGTTTGGATATGGAGCAAATGCTGAGAGATAGTTGTTTCAGATTAAAAATAAATAATTTAACATGTTTATATAATCTCTATTGTTTAACTATATAAGGTCAAGATATCAAGAGGAAATGATTATCATTGAAAACTTTGAAAATTTGCAAGACACCTTTATAGAACTGCTCAGCAACTTGAGCAGCAATAGAATTTTAATGAACTATTGATCTGATAACTGTTTATAGAATTTTGAGCTTAGCTGTACATTACCTTGAATGGACATATTTACAAAATATTATTTACATACTGGCCAAAATAGAGAGTCTAACCCCAGTTTAAAAGTTTGATATAATGCTAGGAGGCTGTGAGGCAAAGACTCTGAGGTGGTTTCTCCATGCTCCATGCTCTAGACCTCTATGTTTTTCAGTAATCCCCTTCCTTTGAGTGCAGACAGGCCCTGTGAAGTATCCTTAATTTACACAGTAAGGCAAAAGTGAGAATATGTGGATCACATGATTGTGTCACACTGCATGCACTCCTGTGTTACCAGCAGACTCTGCCTGGAGCCTCTAGCTGCTGGCTTGATGGAGCGGGTGATCCTCTTGGGAAAGATTTGTTTGCCAAGGAACTGCGGACAGTTCCTGAGAACCGCAGGCAACCTCCAGGAGCAGGGGATGGCCTCTTCCCAACAGTCAGCAAGAAACTGCGCCTTCAGTTGTGCTGCCACAAGGAAATGAATTCTACCCAAATCCTGAGTGATACTGGAAGCAGGTTCTTAACACCGGTTAAGCCTCCAAATGGGAGCACAGCTTGGCTGACACCTCACTCACAGCCTCCTGCGACTTTGATGTGATCATTCACCTAGCAAACCCCAGCTAATCCATGAGCAAACTGTCAGCACTAATAAGAACATGGAGCAAGCTGGAAAACAAGTTAAATATAAAGAGCTGTGTGTACTAGCAATAATCAGATCCTTAACTCTGACAGTCATAAAAGTAAAAATAAAGCCCAGATTCATTAAAGACAGATACGCAAAAATCTACTTAAAACCATAAGCGAAAAAGTGTGGAACATATGTGTAGCTAAGTGTAGAAAGTATTTTGTTAAACTAGACCCCAAATGAACTAGTCATAAGGAAAATAATATGGAAGACTAAGTTAAAATGAAAGTTTATAACAAAAATTCATCACAGTAAAGTTAAAAGGCAAAAGAAGTATTGGGAGAAAATATTTACAACACCTTTAACAGATAAATGATTAATGTCTAGAATGTATTTATGTGTAAATAATGTATATGTATAAATAAGGAAAAATGCACAATTCAAACATAGGAGGCCAGCCAGATAGTTCAGCAGACTAAAGCGCCTGCTGAGGCAGAGCACAAGGATCTGGGTTCAATCCCCATCTTGTGCTGGCTCTACCCTGGGGTGCACTGACCCAGCAACTGAGACTGGGCATGGTGGCACACGCCTGTAATCCTAGAGCTTGGGAGGGTGATAATAGGAGAATCACTAAGAGTCTGATCTAGGGAGTGAGACCCTGTAGAGCCTGTCCTAAATACGTTAAAAAGAATGGAAAAGAAAAGTGGGCAAAGGTTATGGACAGGAAACACAGGACATACGGTCAATATGTATATAAAAAGTTTCTCTAGTGCTTGGAGAAGAGATACAATGTCCCATCAATAGCTAGCACTCTACAACTTCTTCTTTATCAATCTTAACTGTGGTAAAATACAAATAAAAATTATAAAAAATAAAATATTCATATAAAATATAAATAGAATTAACATCTGAATCACTTTAAGCATGTAGTTTAGTATTAAGCATATTTATATTGTTGTGAAAAGTAATTCTACAACTTTTTGATCTTGCAGATCTGAAATTCAGTACCTAATAAGCAATAATTTCTTTCTTTTCCACCTCATGAGCCCTTAGTGGACATCATTCTACTATGTTACTATGAATTTGACTTCTTTAGATGGCTCAAAGAAGTGAAATAATGCAGCATTTGTCTTTTTGTACTTGGTTTATTTTACTCTGCATAATGTCCCCAGTGTTGACTCATGTTGTAGCACTGCCAGCTTTTTCTTTCTATTTAAGGCTGAATAATGTGCTTATTTTGTTTATTCCCTCCTCTATTAGTGAGCATGTGAATTACTTTTATCTCTTAGCTCTTGCAAATAGTGCTGCTATAAACATAGGTGTGCATATATCTTTTGGAGACTTCACTTCAAATTTCCTTGGCTATGTACTCAGGTACGGGATTGTATATTGTAGTCCTATATTCAGATTTAGAGAAACTTCCATATTGTTTTATTTTATACAGTGGCTGCACCATTTTATAATCTGCCCAACATGGTATAAATATTTGATTAACTTCACATACTCATCATCTGAATTTTTTTCTAGATTTTAATAATAACCATCCTAACAAGAATGAGGTAATATATTATTGTGGTTTCCTTTTTTTTTGGTGATATCAGGGATTGAACTCAGGACCTTGCACTTGTCAGGTAGGTACTTATGTCGCTGAGCTATATCCCCAGCCTCCTTACTGTGGTTTGATTGACATTTCTCTGATCATTATTGATATTAAGTATCTTTAAATCATTGGTGTGTTTATTGGTTATCTGTATATCTTCTTTGGGGAAATGTTTATATGAGCCCTTTCATAATCTTTTATTTTATGAACAAAGGTAAAATAAAAATGCATAACAAAATCATAGGAGAATAATAGTAGTTAATACATTACATGTTGTTGCCTTTAAAATAGCTACTTAGGGTACAAGATATGGGCATAAAAATTTCTTTAATCAATATTAGTACACACTTTCCTTTTTATTGAACTATGAGACAATAATTATATAACTGACTTGCATTTTTTCCTTTTCCCTACTGTCTTTTTTCCCATTCACTCATCTTAGTTCCTTTTTCTTTTTGAACAATTTCTTCTCATTTTATAATATATATTGTACATTTTAGAACTGATTTACAGTTTCAGTTTCTCACACCAGGGAGACAATACAGTGTTTGTACATGTCAGTCTGATTTATTTCAGTTATGACTATGGTCTCAAGTTGCATCCATCCATTTACCCATAAGTCACCAGTTTATGTATGCTTCTTTATGGCTGAGTAGTACTCTATTATATAAAAAATACCACATCTTTTTTATTCATTCATCGGTGGATGGGCATTTGGCTTGTCTCCAAGATTTACCTGTTACAAATTATGCTATAATCAACATGGGTGTGTGTGTGTGTGTCCTTGTGGTATGTTATTCTTAATTCTTCTGGGGAGATACCCAGAAGGGAAACAACTGGGCCAAATGGGATTTTTAATCCTAGTTTTTTTTTTTTTGAAGAATCTGCACACTGATCTCTACAGTATTTGTGCCAGTCTGCACTCCCACCAGCAGCAGGGATTTTGTTTTCCCACACAGCCCCTTCAGCATTTGGCATTGGTAGATTTCTCGGTGATAGCCATTCTTTCTTAGGTGAGATGGAATCTCAGTGTTATTTTAATTTGCTTTTCTTGAATGACCAGTGATGTTGGGTGTCTTTTCATACATTTATTTGGCATTTGCATTTCTTCATTTGAGAAGTGTGTATTCATTTTAGATGTCTAGTTTTTGAATTTGGAGAGTCTGATTCTTTTCAATTCTTTATGTGTTTTGATATATATTTAATGGACTTTAAAAGTCCTTTGTCTGAGGGACCTACTCTGTATCTTTTTACTTTGTTGATTTTTTTGCTGTGAAAAATCTCCTGTGCTCATTTTCAAATCAGTTATTTGATTTTATTGTGATTAAATTGTATGAGTCCTATATATATCTTGGATGTCAGCCCCCATTAGGTATCTAATTTTTAAGTATTTTCTGCTGTTGTAGGGTATTATTTCACTCTATTGATTATACGTTCTGATGTACAAATGATTTTAAGGTTGATATTAGCTTATTTATTTATGATTGTTTTGTTGTCTATACTTTTGATGTCATACTCAAGAAATCATTACTAAGTCCAGTGTCATGAAGTCTTCTCTCTGTAGTTTCAGTTCTAACATTTAGATCCTTAATTTATTTTCAGTTAAATTTTGTGTATGGTGTCAGATAAAGGCCCAATTTTTAATCTAATTTTATTTTATATTTTGTATGTTGATATCAGTTTCCCAGCACTATTTACTTTTTGCTTCAACATTTATTTATTTGTATTTTAGCTTATTAGTAGATGCGTGCCGTACATAATGTTTACATTCCTTGTGGGACATTGGTACATGCACATAGTACACCTTGATCCCTTTTCTTCATCTCCTCCCTCTTCCCTACCTCCTCGCCTCACCCATCTCATGGTCCTCTTCTTTTTTTTTTTCATGTGCATTTGCAGAGCATAATGTTTACATTCCTTGTGTGGAGTGAGTATGTGCAACACCACCTTGCTCCTGCTTTTCATTCCATGTCCATGGATGCCCAGGTCCCTCACTTCCTATGTTGATCCCCTTCCCCTTTGGGAACTATCTATCTCCCTACTTCCTATCATTGAGCTTTTATTTTGCTCTTCAGTTTTTCTCTGGATTTCTCTATAAGATATATTTTAGCCTATATGTCCGAGTTATCTAATTTAACATCATGTTCTCAAAGTATAGAGTAAGTGCTTTGAATAAAAGCATTCTCTATGGCCTTGTTTCTATAATTTATAGAATTATATTGCAGACAAATGAGACAGTATACAGGGCAGTATTATGTGTTTATAAACATGTAAGATGTCAAGAAAGGACATTTAAAAAATAAAAATAAGAAGTAAAATTAAAGTTAAGCCTGTGAGTGAGAATACAGGAAGCCATTGTACTGTTTGAGAAGGTATTTTCATGTGCTTTTTCAGTGACTTATTGAAAATTTGATTCTTTCTTTGATAGAATTATGAGCTGACTCAACATGTCTTCATTTTAGCCATTGACAGGAGATAGGCAAAGGTTAGCATTTTTCTGAACAACACAAAGTAGTGTAGAAGAGAGCAGAGCATGTGAGCAGCAGCATTACAATCTGCACCCTTGTTAAAAGAGAAATCCTGTTTCTTACTGGGATTCAAATAAGAATCCTCCATTGCCCTAAGAGCTGTGGAGGATCGTGAAAGAAAAAAGCAATTCTGAAAACACTGATATAACACAGAGAAAAGAAATGCATAAAATGCCGGTAGTTAAATATAGAAGGCAAGTGTAGTGGAAACATACTTTATTTGAAGATTCAAAAGTTTGAAAATCTCATGCAACCTAGCTTGGTGGCATAAAGTCAGGACCTCATACTGTGATTTATTGATAGCACTGATGGACTTCATCACAAAGTGTGATAATTAATAGTTATCCCACAGTCTATTTTGTTTTCCAATTTGCTGATCTGTGAGTTTGAAATGTGAAATCCTGGAAATATTTAAAAAAATAATTTCCTTGTGATTTCTTTTACCTATTAATTGAAACTACAAAAAGGAGCAAAAGGATATAAATATCATACTGAACTTTTATAAAGTTATATAGCTCCACTGATTTCCTACTGAGAAGAGAAAATACCTGATTTTTGTCTACAAGAAAAATATATTAGAAGATCAACTATGAGAAACATTTCACATAGAAATTTATAAACTGAAGAAAAATTCTCATTCTGTGTATGTCATTGCAATGGTAATTGGGAAGTATAATTAATGATTGTATCACTACTGAAAAGTGATATTAATTTAGAGGAATTTCATAGGAATAATAGAGCAATTTAGGTTTATATTCTTGTGATTGGCTTACTTTTGTCTAAGTGTCTTAGTCTGTATTTTGAATTTTAAGGATATAGAATTTTTTTTTTTTTCAGAACCAGGGATTGAACTCAGGCTCTTGCACTTGCCAGGGAAGCACCTACTCCTCTGAGCCATCTCCCTGGCCAATTTTATTTTATTTATTTATTTATTTATTTATTTATTTATTTATTTATTTTGGCAGAACCAGGAATTGAACTCAGGCCCTTGCACTTGCTAGGGAAGCGTGAACTTTAAGGATGAATCATTGCAGTTGTGTTGTTAATCATTTAGACATTCATTCCTTCAATGTACTATCCAGGGGATTAATCTCACAGTTATCATCTGGCAGGTTCTATTTTAGGTGTTGAGTAGATTATAGGGAAAAGGTAGAAGAAAAAGGCTCTGGCCTCATGTAATATAGAGCTGGGAAATGAAATCTGAAGAACAGGGTAGAGTAAGGAGTACTACAGGACAGGCCTGTGAAGCATTCAAGCATATCTTAAAACTTCTTAACAATACTTGTGAAGGGACTTAATTTCTA
The DNA here is from genome assembly GCA_004027165.1 of Ctenomys sociabilis. Taxonomy (NCBI): domain Eukaryota; kingdom Metazoa; phylum Chordata; class Mammalia; order Rodentia; family Ctenomyidae; genus Ctenomys; species Ctenomys sociabilis. The sequence continues at coordinate 12,518 of PVKA01020538.1, read as the reverse complement.
AAATCACACAGGAGGAGGGTGTAGACTGTTATTGGTTATTCATGGGAAGGCTGTTTCTCTAATGGTAGTTGAACTTAGAAACATCTATTACATTTATTTTAGAAGAAAAAGTAAACATTTCCACCAGTTCAAGTTGGTCTTTAATTTAAAGGAAGAGTTGCGATGGTTGCAAACTGTGCCATGCTGGCCCAAGCCTGTGACACTTACCCAACATCAAAGAGCTCAACATGCTAAAATTAAAGTATCCTTGCCCAGCACCAGGACTAAAATATCCCTACCCAATACATGAATGGTTGTGTGTGTTTAATACTAGGCAATAGACATTTAAAAAAGCATTATAAAGGAACCTGGAAAATCCTATTAAAATTTAACTATAAGTTGCATATCTTTTTAAAAATATGTGATTTTATAATTATATTTAAGTTGGAAATGACAGACTCTTGACTCTCATCTTCAAAGAATATGAAAGTTTTAACTCTATTTTCTTGGCCAAGTAAAGTGACAAAATACCACACAAAGAACTGTTGGCTGTCAAAAAAAAACCCCAAGTAATACCAATTACACAACAGTGAAAAATAGGAATTGAGCAATAATGGAACATTCTATTGACTTGATGCCGCCAAGCTAGGTTGCATGAGATCGAGAAATTTTTAAAATTCAAAATTAGGGACGAGAAATGGAAATTAAGATCAACACACAAAGAAAAAGCTATCACATAACTTTCCTTAAACACAATCAAGGGTCTGGGGAGATGGCTCAGTGGAATAAGCGCTTCCCTGGCAAGTGCAAGGGTCTGAGCTCAAATCCCATTTCCACCAAAATGAATAAATAAATAAATAAGTAAATAAATAAATAAATATAAAACACAATCAATATTTTTTTTCAAATTCATTTATTGGAAAATAATTTGTGTTGTATCTAAATTGAGGATGTCAGAAATTTTAGGATGTGTGTGTGTCTCACACTTAACCTTCTGCAACAGTCTTATTATTGTAAATATACAAGATGACAATAGTTGGGTTTGAGATATCATCACATCGAGAAGGGAGATTCTGCTGTGACCACTTGTTAAGTACAAACCAAGCCAACTTGAGGTTTAAAAATTGAGAACAGATGATGCTCAATAAGCATGAAATGCCTCTGCTGTTACAATAAGAACCGAGTTCGGAGATAGGTGGCATGGATCGGAGCACTGTTGACCACCTCTGAGCAGGACTCATGTTTCTCGGAATACCACAGCCCAGGCTTGCCTTCCTCAGATGAGACAGTCACCTGAAAAGGAAAACTGGGACATTAGAAAGTAGGGGAGATTGCAAATATGTTTGTGTTCAGAATCCAGCCAACTACTAGAAGACAGGGAAGAAATACATGAATCACCCATGGGTGAAACCACTAATAAGAATTTCTGGATAGGGTGGCTCCTTCTAAATATTCAGTAACTAACTGCCTGGCCAGGACATGTACCCACCTATCAATACAGTGATTCTGTCTTTCAACTTAATAAACCTTTCTCCTGTATGAATGTCATGGGAAGACCCTGAGGGAGACAGAACTGCATGTCTTCTGCTAGATAAGTCAGTCGCTCTGGATCTTGATTTTCTCTTTTGTAAGATGTGTGAGTGGAACCTTATTATCCAAGGTTACTTGCAGCAAAAAGATTCTATGTATTGTCTTCAAACTGTATATGTGCAGGGTAGCAATGGAAAATGTTGCCTTTTACTCAACTGTCAAGCGTTAGCCACTAAAGCCTTTTATATTATTAACCTGACTTCCAAAGAGAAAGATGAACAAGTCCAATGCCCAAGGAAAAAAGTAGTTCTGCTTTATTTATACAAATCCCTCTAAAAAGTTCTCCTAGTTATCTTTCAGTGATGCTCTTTTAAGAAATCTAACTTGGACTAGGAAAGAGTAGAAGGTAGAGGGTAATATAGTGACACAGACTCTGCTCTTTGGGAGCTGACTGTCATATCATAACTTAATAGCTACCCATTTTCATTATACACATCTAAGGTATTATGGCTTGTATCTGCATGTGCCCACAAAGCCTCATGCACTCATAGGTGGAGTGTTTTGGAGTTGTCTGAATCTACACTATGTGATGCTGGGATTAAAGGTACTTCCTCTGGGTGCAAGTGTTACCCACCCAAAGGGAGGGTATCCTGAATGGAATATAAGGGACAGAATGAAGGTCTGCTGCTGTTGCTTTTGCTGCTGCTGCTTCACTATTTTGCTGCCTTTTGTTTGTCTTGCTTTTCCATACACTATTTCTGCTCTATGATACCCCTTTGCCATGTTATCCTGTCTTGAAACCAGCTGATTATCTCTGCAAACTAGAAACTGAAAGACTTTCTTCCCTTAGCTTTAGGTGTTGGATATTTTGTTTCAGCAGTGAGAAAAGTAGTTAAAACATAAAGTCTTATTAGAATATAGATAATTAGCCCTACCTTCATAGTTTCTGATTCAGTATGTTGGGTGGAGCCCAAGGACCTCGATTTCTAACAAGTTTTCAGTGATGCTCATGGTGCTGGTCCAGGGATCTTTAGGAACTAATTCACCTTGAATCTGAAGCCATCAGTGTGCTGGGTGAGCAAACATGATGTTATTATCCTGAGACCATCATTATTTCTTTTGAGTCTAGAACATACCACTCTGCTAGACATTAGGGAATACAAATAATTTCACAAATGAAGAATGCCTTTACACTATGTTCCTCCTGCTTTTTTTTGTATTTGCACAGCACTGAAACAATAGTAAGGATGATCCTATTGGCAAATGCATGGTGTGGCATAAAAGTTATGTTAGCTGTGATTCCCAGCCCTATTTTTCCAAATGATTACATAAATTGTGGGCCTTCTTGTTAAAAATTATTAGAATTATAAGATGGTAACAGTAGCACATTAAACTAAGAATGGGGCCAGTGTGTGGCCCTGTATGACTGCCTGTCCAGGTAACAGGAACATGGGATTGGCCTGGTGTTTTTTGTCCTTAGAATTATGAAACTTTATTCCATAAGAACCAGTTACTAAGAGTCCAAGAAAGACTTTGAAAGAAGCAGGGAAGGTATGGCTTATACCTTGAGTAACTGAGAACCTTTGTTATCAATAACAAAAATTAATTACCCTAGTGAAGTCAGTCTTCTGCATCATTCAAAGAGTCACAGCTCAGCTTCTGCTCTAGGAATTTTTAACTTGTTGCAGAGAAAGAATATACGAATAAGGACAAATGCATTTTAAGCCCCATGAGGGTAGGGAATATTGATTTTTATTTGCTATGGAATCCCAAGCATCCAGGAGAACATCTAGACAAAGTACATGCTCACTGGTTCATAGCATGACACAAAGGTAGGATTTATCTTAAAGGCATTCTTCTGTCAGGGGGCAAAGAAATCAGCCAGAGTGAGAATTTTCAATAATTAGGATGAGAATGTTTATCAACCTCAGGACAAGGAATGGTGAGTTCTTATAATATTCAATTACTTAATAAAATAAATTGCTGAATTAAGTTGGACTGAATTTAAGAAGTCAACAGGACAAATTAGCAAAGAAAGAACTCACTATGAAGACATAAGACAAATCCCAAGGTCAAAAGACCTGGGCTTGAATACCAGTCCTATCAATCACCATTTTCATGAATAAATACCACTGGTCACTGCTCTGGAGTCTCACTCTTAACCTTCCTCCTGAAGAAATGAGAGAAGGGACAGAGTGTAATTTTTGCAGATTCTAATATCCTGGGGATTTATGCTACATCTGCTGTCCTACAGAAATACAGAGAGGGGGAGAAAAGAGAATTTTAGGGTGAGGGAACTTGTGAATCCCTTTTGATGTGAGAGGATAAAATTGGAGAGATATAATTTTGTTATGGAGCCAAAAAAGTGGGGAATATGTAGAATGATGTTCTAAAACTGTATTTAGTACTTATATAAGTATTACTTATACCAATGTATTCTTTTTTTTTATCTTTCTTTTTTTTTTGGCCGAACCAGGGATTGAACTCAGGCCCTTGTGCTTGCCAGGAAAGCGCTTATTCTGCTGAGCCATATCCCCGGCCCCAAACAGTTTGCAATGTATTAATTTATCAAATCCATCTTGTCAAGGTTTTTTTTTTTGTGGAACCAGGGATTGAACTCAGGCCCTTGTGCCTGCCAGGGAAGCACTTATTCCACTGAGCCATCTGCCCGGCCCACCAATGTATTCTTAAAGCTTTCTAAGGGCCACAAAGGTTGGGGTTATGCCTCCAAAAACTTGACCACCTCCATAAATGGTAGCAAGTTGTCAGTGAGTACTCACCATTTTTCAAATCCATTGTTCACGTGAAATCTCCCAATTTCTATTTTTTTTTTTTTTTTTTAAATTTTAAAGCTGCTTTGTGATACAGTCTCACTGTGTAGTTCAGGCTAAATTTGAACTCACTGTGTAGCTCAGGGTAACCTTGAACTCACAGAAATCCTCTTGCCTCTGCCTCCTAAGGGCTGGAATTATAGGCATCCACTACCATGGCTGGTCAAAATCTCCCAATTTTTAACTGTTGACACCTAAGAATTCAAAAAATACTGCAAGATTGGGAAAAAATGTAAGTGTGGGCAACATCAGGTTTGGGCTTCCAGTTTACCTGGTTTAGAAGAAGGGGTGAACTTACACTGACTGCGTTGATGGAAAACTGGCAAGGGCAGTGAAGTAGTGAAATGTCAGGATGCAGAGGAGCTTGAGTAGTAGGCCTTACCGGACACCAGAAATCACACTTGCTTTACTTGGTGCAAGTTAAGTTTTGAATCATGCCTTGCAAATATATTCATTGACTTACTTGGAAACTATATTGGAGTTTCTACGATGTGTCAGACACTGTGTTAAGCAAGAGAGTTACATAACGAATGCCTCAGTCATTCAGGCTGCACTGCAGTCAGAACTTTCAAGGGAATATATTTAATATAGAGTACAAAATTTATAAGATTATTTTATAATATTCACTCAAAGAGTCAAATGCAGAAGAGAGCAGGAGATCTGCACTAGAGACCCAAAGTACCCAGCCAAGGGTCTGGATCACACAGCACTGTCCTGCGCGAGTCCAGCTGAAGACCTGGGTCCCATGGCAGTGGCCTCCATGAGTCCAGCTGGGGACTGGAGCCCGTGTCAAAATCTCATGCAAGTCTGCATCAAGGTTCTGCACTGGGAAGGCCCAAATGTCACTGGTGCAACGTAGAAAGTCTGTGCCAGCAGGATGAAGGATCTGTGCCAACAGTCTGAGGAATCCCCACGGGAGTCAGGAAGTGACAATGTAAGAACCTTGAAAAGAACTAGCCATCCTCAGTGACACTGAGGACTCACATTCCTCCAAGGATGCGAACAGCTGAGTTTATGTCAGGCAAACCAGCATGACCAGTGTCCCAGGAGAATCAATAGCACAGCATCTTCCCTCCCAGTTCTCCTTTTATGCTGCTGGCAACAGCCCTCAGGTGGGCTCTCCAGGCCCAGGACCATGCTGACTCAGTTCAACTGGTGTTAGAGGTTGTGTATGAGTTCAGCCATCACCACCTGCCATACAAAATGCCGTAGATGGGTTAGTTTAAACACAGAAATTCATTCCTCAAGGTTCCAGCATGGGTGTGTTCTGGGTTATTTTCCTAACTTGAAAAAGGGTACCTCACATGGTGTGCTCACATGCCCGCTTCTTTGTGTACATGTGGAGGGTAGAGAAAGAAAGAGTAAGTTCTCTGGTATTATTTTTAATAAAGACGACTGATCTTATGTAGGCTCCATCCTAATGACCTCATCTAACCCTAATTACTTCCCAAGGGTCCTGATACCAAATACCGTCATACTGGGGGTTAAACATGTCAAAATATTAACTTTCAGAGCATACAAAATTTCAGACCGTAACATTGAATAACATATTATTTTAATCAATTTCTGTTGCTAACAATGCATCACAGGTGAGGTAAGCTAAAAGAAAAGAAGTTACTTGTGGTTCACAGTTCTGGTCCAAGTTTGAGGAGGTGTGCTTGGAGATGGGAAACCGAGAGCACGCCAGGGACTGGGGAGATGGGGAGATGGGAAGCAAGGCAGCAAGAGAAGGAAGATGAGCTTGCTTTGTAGCAGCTCATTCTCTCCGGTGTGAAACCAGTTCTGCAAGACATGACTCATTCCCATGAGAGCGTGTTGATCACTCCCAAGGGTGATGCCCCATGACCACTGACTTTACCTTTTTAATGTCTCACTGCTTCTCAGTATGCTTATATTGGGGACCAAAGTTCCAGAACAGAACCCCTTGGGAGGTAAACTAAAATCATATCCAAATCACTCTTATGGATTTTATGCCAATTCTTAAAAGTTTTGTAAGTTTGAACATAAAGAGTTGGGCGGGGGATTCCAGATGGTGTGTATAGCATGAAGAAATACATAAATGTTAATGAAAATTATTTATAGGTAATACTGAGAAGTTCCATTTGTCTGAGCCCTGGATGGCTAGAGGCCAGGTCCTGGAGTGATTTTAATTTTAGACTAAATGGTTGGATTTTATTGTGTAGGCAATGAGTTCGTTAAGTTTTGAGATAAAGAACAATAGAAACTGTGTGGGATAATTAATCAGAGTATAATGAATGGGATGGAGTGGAAGATTAGGGGAAAAGAATCATGGCATTCTTAATGATCCTAGTAAAACTATTCATGAGAATAACATTATTAATAAAAGCTCAAGCAGTACAAGAGGAGGTGGAATAAAGGAGAAAAGCACATAGGCCATTTAGAGCATCAGATGAATTCACTAACTGTCCTATATGATATAGCAAGTGGAAGAAGGGAAACAAGGGTGACTCTGGAGTTTTATGCTTGGGTGATGCAAACACAAGTAAGAAATACAAGAGCAGGAGTAGGTCTGAGGGCTTTGGGGGGAAGTGGGTGGATATGTTAAGTTCTGTTGTGCACAATGCTGAGTTTGAGATTACAGGATGGTACCTGGATGGAGCCAAGGAAGAAACAAGATATGAAAGCAGAGACAGGGCCAGAGATTTCTACTTGGGACTTTTTCACATTGTGCCAAGCTTTCAAATCCTGGGAGGGAGTAAAGTGTCTCTAGAGACAGGAAAAAGAAGAGATTATTGAAGAAAGGATCATGACTGATTGGATCATGTGTTTGGCTGGGAAGCAGAAAAAATGAGTGAGTGAGTGGAGATCAGAAGGAACCACGATGATGGATTTTTTTTTCAAAACAAGAGATTGAAGAAAGTGGGTGCAGATGAACAATGGTCTTGAGCGCTCTTGCATCAAGGAGACTGAGGACAGAGGGGTGCACATGTTGCATCTGACAGTAGCTCAGCGGTAACTTCTGAAAGTCTGAGGGCAGTGTTTCCCTCTGTTGCACAGACGTTCAGCTTTAACTACCTTGCACACCCATAGGTGTGCACACAAGCATTCATGAAACAAGTTCAACACACAGCAGACTCAACATCACTGCACAAGACAGGCATCTCCAAATACTTTGTACAATATTACTTCTTGAGACAAGATAGATTAAAAAACTCTCACATTTAGAGTGAATGACTCAGCGCTGGCATTTAAAACTAGCCAATAAACAGTTAATTTTTTTTCAGTTCATCCAATTCAGGAGATCATCCGAGAGACCTGAACCACTTGGCCAAAGGTACCGTGTCAGTAAAACTCTCAGGATGAACATTCACACAGTGAGCAGCCACATTTCTATGAGCTATCTGGCAGCCAAACATGTTTATGAGCTTTTGAAAAGCTCTGCGAAGGTGTCAAAGGCTGAGGGCATACAGAGAGGACCTCTATTCAGCCTGCAGTGTCATCTTGGAGATCTCCCTTGTGTCCTAAGCCTTGCTACTCTTGGTTATGACTTTCTTGGCACAGGAAAATCATAACCCATAACAGTCACAAATGCAAGTAATTGCTGGACTTTTCTACATAAGGCTTTCTTGTCAAACACAGTTGAAAGTGTTAATGTCAGCTGTAGCCTCAAAATGGATGAATTCTGTGCAAGAAGAGAGGGGTTGGAGGGCTTTTTATTCATTTGTTAATTATATAGCAGTGGATATTTATTGCATTTTTAGAAATAGAGAGTGGAGCTGGGAGAGAGAGAGAGGGAGAGAGAGAGAGGCAGGCACTTAGTGCAGTGAAAGCCCTGGTTGCGCGGCTTGGCCTCACAGGCACCACCACAGTCTCTTCGGGGGCAGCCTGTCCGGCACTGGTCCTGGCTGGCACCAGGTTTGAGAAGAAATGAGAGGGCAACCTGGCATTTTCTTATTTGTTTATCTTAACCTCTCAGGCCTGCTGAAAACAACTGGAATCTTCTGAGTTGCTGAAAGCACATAGGCTTCTTTGACAGAGCTCTTGGCCCCTGCAACCCTAAAGCCAAAGAGGTTCATTGATTAAGTTGTCAGGCGACTATAGCCTCTGTGAATTCAGGCCAGACCAGAGGCAACGGTTCCTGTTGGCAGGTAACTGTCCTTGGCGCAGTCTTTACTATAGTCTTTAAAGCTTCACATGAAAGATGTTCAACTAAAATCCGGTATTCCACATTGGGAAATAGTTTGAGTTTGGGTATCAGCTTGTAGAAATGCTGGGAAAACAAAGATAAAAAGGTAGAAATCAGTGGTTCAGCACTTCTGGAGAGAGTTCATATGGACAGCACAGGACAGGGTCAATGGGAAATGTGGGGACTGTTTTTAGTTTTTAAGGATTAGGAGGGGATCTGGCTGGGATTAGTGGGCAGGGAGGACCAGTTCATACAGAACTCAGGCTGTTAACCTGTGGGCCTAGTAGGTTAGCCTAGCTTTTAACTGAGTCTAGGGTCCACAGAGAACACTGATTGGCCACATTCTTCAGCATCCTTTGCAGTTCTCATTGACAAATTAAATCAAATGTTATAGAACTCATCAGGTTCCTAATAAGTTTGCTTTGAGGCAAAAAAAAAAAAAAAAAGATTAAAAATCTCTCACATTTAGAGTGAATGACTCAGTGCTGGCATTTAAAACTAGCCAATAAACAGTTAATTTTTTTTTTTCAGTTCCATCCAATTCAGGAGATCATCTGAGAGACCTGAACCACTTGGCCAAAGGTACCGTGTCAGTAAAACTCTCAGGATGAGCATTCACACAGTGAGCAGCCACATTTCTATGAGCTATCTGGCAGCCAAACATGTTTATGAGCTTTTGAAAAGCCCTGCGAAGGTGTCAAAGGCTGAGGGCATACAGAGAGGACCTCTATTCAGCCTGCAGTGTCACCTTGCAGATCTCCCTTGTGTCCTAAGCCTTGCTACTCTTGGTTATGACTTTCTTGGCACAGGAAAATCATAACCAATGACAGTCACAAATATAAATAATTGCTAGATATTTTTACTGTTCGGAAAACTTCCTGGGCTTCAATTTGGGAGAAATCTGGGAATACCAGTACTCTAGGAATTGCTGGAAAGTGGACTTACCAATAATCAGCAGTATGTGCCAGACCAAGGCATTGCCCATTCTCAGTGATGAGGAGTTTCTACACACTGAGCACTTCTGCTGGCAATTCTGGTGTTGCGCATGCTTTTCTTCACACACTCTTGTGACAAAGGTAGTAAGTTATCTGCCAGTCCCCTATCTTATATAAATGGACACCTGGGTGTTATGGATTGGGTCAGAAATATTACTTCAAAATGCATGCATTGAAGATTTGGATCTTCATGCAGTGGCGTTCAGAGGTGAGACCTAGAGAGGTGACTGGATCACAAGGGCTCATCAGTGGATTAACACATGGATGGATCACAGTTTCACTCTTGTGCCACTGAACTAGCTCCCTGGCCCTGATCACAGTTTCATTTTTTAAGGAGGCAGAGACACTAGAAAGTGGAGCTTCCCTGGAGGAAGTGGGTACTGTGCCCTTGAGGGATGTATTTCACCCCAGTCCCTTCCCCTTGCTCTTTCTTTATGTTTTCAGCTGAGATACCAACACAAGATTTCTGCCACAACATTCTGCTTTATCCTGGGACAAGAAATATTGGAGCACTCGGGAGGCTGAGACAGGAGGATTGTTACGAGTTCGAGACCAGCTTGAGCTACAAAGTGAGCTTAAGGCCAGCCTGAACTGCATAGTGAGACCCTGTCTCAAAAAGACAAAAAAAAAAAAAAAAAAAAAAAAAAAAAAAAAAAAAAAAAAAAAAAAAGAAATATTGGAGCCAAGTGACCATGGACAGACCTCTCTGAAACTGGGAGCCAAAAAAGATCTTTTCTTATTTAAAATTTTTGCCTTCACATGGAGAGAAAACATTTTCTCAGAGTTTCACAGAAAGCAAATTGGCCAAGCAATGGCTGTGAGTTCTCCACATGGCTGACACTGACAAAGGATCTACTGAGGTAGAGGGCTTCAGGATAAATCCTGAGGGGACTTGACTGACCTTGGCAGATACAAAAGTTACATTTCTTGTTATATAGGTCTTGCTTTATCTTGGTCTTAGCCATCCAGCAGAAAAGTATAAAAATGAGATATGAAACATATGAATATGATGAGCTGTTAAAGGTTCAAATCAACTACTTTTGACATTGCCCATACTATTTGGATCAGTTTGCTAAAATTCACACACCTACAATATTTGAATGGCAATGGAATACCTATCTCTGACAAAAGCAAACAAAAAAAGGGATAAAAATGAAGGACCATTTTGTAGTGAAAAAATATATATATGTGTGTGTACAAAATAGTCAGGATAGATATATAGCTACTTTCTCTTAATTCAATAAGAAAAAAGATTTGTACTAATAGTGTTTAGATATTATGTCTGCATCTTGTACTATGAATAACTACTATGAAGACAACAATATGCAATGTATCAATTATTGTAACTGTCTTACTAACCTGTTCTGAAACTGTCTCAACACTATTTCATTCTCAATAAAATTAACACTAAATATTTTTTCCTTATTTGGTCATAGTAAGAAAAAAGTTGATTAACACCTATGAATCCAGAAGTGTTCTATAACATGAGAATTTGCATAGAATATCGAGAAAATACTTTATATTTGATATTTAGCTGGGTTTTAAGTTTCAGATGAATATCAAACAATTGCATTCTGGAAGTTCCAAAGAACCAGTTGTTCAAGTCAACAATTTGTAGATATGTGAATTTAGCAAAGTAATCCAAAGTAATCAGACAGTAAGTCACTTACTGTACAAATCACATATACATGAGTAGTAATGAATCACTTTGATGCTATTTTAATTTGCTAACAAGATACTTAGGCTGGATGGCTCAAGCAAAGAAAATTTCCCCTCCACCATGTTGGTACTCTACACAGTCAGAGAAGTTTCTCTAGTAATATACTGTAGAAGTGATCCCTGCACAAACATACAGCCTTTCCCCTCCACAGTTCCATAGGAGTCAAAGATCAAGGAATCAGCAGGCTGGTCCTTCTGAGGGTTCCTTCTGTGGACTGCTGATGGCCACTTTCTCACTATGTTTCATAAAGTCAGTCTTTCCTCTGCACCCATACCTGATGTCTTTTTTTGTATCCTAATTATCTCCTCTTATAAGGACATCATGCAGATGGGAGTATGGCTCACTGTAATGATCTCATTTTAAGCTAAGAGCTTCTTTAAGAGGCCCTGTGTCCAAGTAGTCAAATTCTGAGATACCGAAGGTTAGAGTCTGAACACATGAATTTGGAGGAGACAGGCAGCTCAGTGCTGACGTATTGATCATCATAAAATGGACTCAGCAAGTCAAATAACATTTTGTACTTATTTTAGAAGAAAGAAAATTTGCTCTCATGATATTAACAAATCTAGTTATTCAGCCAACAAATGGCAGGGCCGAGACAAGGACCAGCTTTCCAGACCTCTTGGTAAGGCCAAATAGCTTCTTTTTTATTTATTTATTTTTTATTTTATTGAAGTACAAATATCAATTAGACAGCTTCAAGACACCTTAACAAGACAGATTTGATAAATTAATACATTACAAACTGTTTTCATAATGTTTTGGTATCATACAAGGTGCATACATGATATTATATTTACAGATATTATTATTATAGCATATGTCTCCTATCAGTAAATTAAGAGTGTAGCTGCTTACTTATCTTATTTTTTATACCTGAATTATATCAAAAATTCAATAATTATTTTCCTAGTGGATGACCACAGTACTAGAAGCGGACATAATATCCTGTCCAACTACCATTAGTGCAGATCTTGCCTCTCATACGATTATGTAGAAGCACAGCATTATCTATCCCAACTGTACTGTCTATACACACACATCATGATTTTTTTCTTTCTATACCTCTTCCTTTGTCCATACTTGTCAAAGGTGGGCACTCCATTGTCATTCAACTAACTTAGGTGCTTGAACTCGACACCACAATCCAACACAGTCCAGCATTCTACAACAGTAGTGAGTTATTCAAAGAAGTTGTTGACCATAGCCATTTACAGCTAGGCTTAATATTATGGCCCCTCAATGTATACTTCATTTTTATACTTTTCTGCTGGATGGTTAAGACCTAGATAGATCAAGACTTATATACCAACACA
>PVKA01020537.1:7954-40294 GCA_004027165.1 Ctenomys sociabilis | reverse complement strand
TCTGCAAATAGTGATAATTTAACTTCTTCTTTTCCTATTCTTATTCCCTTTATTTCTCCCTCTTTTCTAATGGCTGTTGCTAAGGATTCCAACACTATATTGAATAAGAGGGGTGATAGAGGACATCCTTGTCTTGTACCTGATTTAAGAGTAAAAGATTTCAGTTTTTCCCCACTTAGGATTATATGAGCTTTTGGGTTGTCATAGATGGCTTTTATCAAGTTAAGATACAGTCCATCTATTCCAATTTTCTGTAGGACCTTAAACATGAATGAGTGTTGGACTTTGTCAAAGGCTTTCTCTGCATCAATTGAGATGATCATGTGGTTTTTAGATTTCAGCCTATTAATATAGTGTATTCCATTTATAGATTTTCGAATATTGAACCATCCTTGCATCCCTGGGATGAATCCTACCTGGTCATGGTGTATGATCTTCTTGATGATTTGCTGTATTCTATTTGCCAGGATTTTGTTGAGTATTTTTGCATCTATGTTCATGAGGGAGATTGGCCTGTAGTTCTAAAAATATAGAACGCTTCATGAATTTGCGTGTCATCCTTGCGCAGGGGCCATGCTAATCTTCTCTGTATTGTTCCAATTTTAGTATATGTGCTGCCGAAGCGAGCACATATTATCATTTCTTATCCAGTATGCTTCTGGAAGATTCACTGTAAGCATTTAAAAATACTTTCTAAAAACTATGTGGAATGAAAAATTACTATACATTAGCACTTCTCAGGGCTCTGTCCTGATATAATAAACTTTATTTCTGGGGCTGGGGAGATGGCTCAGTGGAATAAGCATTTCCCTGCCAAGCGCAAGGGTCTGAATTCAATCCCTGGTTCCACCAAAAACAAAAATAAATAAAAATAAACTTTATTTCTGAGTAGCTTAAATGTTATAGGTTTTTATACAACCTAAAGACTTTTAAGTATATAAAACTCATTCTAAAGAATGATTAACTTTTTAAGCACATAAATTTAATTTTGCAAAGTTCAAAAATTATATATTAATATTTGAGCAATTCATTTCAATTTAAGTTTGATGCAAAAAACATAATATATATAGGTGGGCGAGCCAGGATCTCCCTCTGCTCTGCCAGCATCCCAAACCCTCCTACCTGTCTTTCTCCAGGTGCCTCAATAGAACTAACTCCGGAGCCTCCTTGCTGCAGATTCCCATGGAATTCTCCCCACCCATTTCAGCACTCAGATTACATTATCTACCTACCTTCCTTCTGGGGCAGTAGGCCACTGGCTCATCTCCTTAACTATTGTCCATATGTCCTTCCTGTAGGGAGAGGTCTATGAGTACTGCCCCCACGCCCATTTTATTTATCTTCCAAGGACTCCAAGGCGATTTTCTGGCCCTTTTCTTTCTATAATAGATCAAACAGATGGACCCTTTAAATCAGCAGACATCTCGAGATGTAGTACTGCTATTATGCATTCCAAAAAGATTGTAGCAGTCCCTAATTTGTCACAAAGTATTGTATTACAGACTATTCTCATTAATCTGTAATTCAGGAGCAACATGGTACTGAGTTGACATATGAACACTTTTGACAAAAATATGCCTCCCTCGACACCCTGGCCCCATGTCCCCATTTCTTCTCCCCAGTGGTAGTGAGTGCACCTGCTTCACACCCAAAACACATGCACACAAATATACCACACACACACCGTACACACACATTTTTAATATACACAAGAGGTAGCTTGTAAGATACCTCTGTGCTTTGAAAATATCTTCCCATACCTTTTAGATCATTCCAGATCAGTATGTAAAGAATTATTCCTTTTTTTTAATGATTGTTCTAGTATTTCAGGTATATAAACAATTCCCTACTAGTAGGTATTCACGTGGTTTTCAGTATTCTGTCTCATGTTATCCCATTATCTAGATTGTCCTATTATCTAGATTTATGTGCATGAGTGTCTAATTAAACCCCAGAAGTGACAATCACATTCTTTTTAATCCTCACACCAATCCTGCAAGATTAAATGTTATTACACTTATTTTACAGATGAAAACAAAGAGATTCCCAGAAGTAAAGTGATGAGTACAAAAGGCAATGTGATTTGAAAGTGTGAAGTTTATTAGCATGGTATAGTTTTATGAAGAGATGGAAAGCTCCTCCTTTTCTGTGGCTACAAGGCTGTTCTCCTTACTAAAAAGACTAAAGCTGGCTGACCAGCATGGGGTTGCAGGACAGCACTGTTGGTGGCTCTCTCCCCTCACTGGTCTAGAGGTGGTCGGCATTGATGTGGCGAGGGGGTTGTTCACAGGCAACTTGTCTGGGGAAGCGGAGTCTTAATAACTTGAGTTCCCAAAGGTTGTATGATGGGGGTGGCAAGGCTGGTGGATGGAAGTAGGACGGTGATGTAAAATCTGGAGCTCCGAGCCTAGAGAAGCCACACAAAGCCAGATGGTCATGAGAATGGGGCCACATGGGAGGGCTCCAGCTTCATCTTCTCCCAGACAGACTTGTCTTAGCCCCTTCCACAGAAAACACTGAAGCCCACTGGCATCCCAGAAAACATGGCTCTCCTTTCCAATGTCAGCTTCTCCACCACTCCAGGCTGGATCCCTGTAGTTCCTAATGTTTCTGTGTTGCTGACTGGCACAAGACTTGGGACAAGTTCCCAAGTTCTCTCCATCCACTAGGTGAGCTTTTTTTGACTTGAGGGTCATGTAGACATTCTATAAGTCATGCCAAGAGACCTTCCCTTTAGGAACCACATCCTGCTATCTTTCCCTCCCAGCTTTCCACTGAATCCTCCATTTTTCATCCCCCTGAGACCACCTTCTCTGTCCCTGGTAGTGTCTACACAGTCCTCCTTCTAGGTCATCTTCTGTATCAGCTAAATACAGATAAATAGTGATAAGTAGTTATCACTCTGGGTGAGCCACCTCCCTGCCTATATCTTAGCCATTCTGGAAAACTGCCTTTCAAATTCTTTAGATAGAACCTTACTGTCTTTGTCATCAGTGCATTTGCACACGAAATTTATCTACTCCAAGCATCTCCTTCTCAAGGTCCTTGATTCTTCTCTCCACCTTCATGCCCTTGCTAACTGTTTCTACCTGCTCTGGGCCCTGGGAGGCTAACCTGTATGGGTCAGGCACCTAACAGGAGGTGCTGGTAGAAGTTCTGAGCTGGAAGACAGTATGGGGATCTCTCTCATTTGCATTGCTAATCTGTTGCTGTCTAGCAGATGGACAGCCCCAGACCGTCCCTAGCCCCTGTGTCTGAACCCACCTCTCCAGCCTGAGAGAGGTACAAGCTCCATAGTAGCTTCACCCTGGGTGCTGTAACCTCCCTAACTATTTCTCTTTGCCTAATTTCTTATGCTCCCTGACAACTTTCCAGGGCAGCTCTCTACCGTGGGACTGTCATCTTGAAGCATTTTGCCCACTGCCTGACCTCTTTGCCCATGGTGAGATTCCACAGCATCCTCACACTGGAGCTAGGAATCTTGGCCTCACCTCTCATTCAGGGCTTGATTAGCCTCTGCCTTACACCCTACACTCAATTCTCAACACAGCTGGATTACACCCTTACAGCAAAGAACCTCTGACCCTGAAGAAGTCAGGGCTGCTCATGGGTGTGGGTCTGTGTTTCTCTGTATTTGCCTGTGTATGCATATTGTTTCTTTGGATGTTTATTCGGGGGAGCAGGTATGCATTTTGGTGACTTGATCCTACACTCTTATCCTGGTGAGACTTCCTGTGGTCAGAGTTGATACACAGAGGCTAGATGATGGCCAAATGGAGCACACTATATCCTTGGCCCTGAGGGCCCTGCAGTGCCCAGAGTTGAGTTGGAGGAACAGAACAAGGCTTTGGGACAGGGCTGGAGTATACCAAAGGCCCTCTGTCTTGTCAGCTGGTCCTAGAGTCTCTGTTGCTATCTGTGTCTGTGTAGGCAAGAGCATGTTCATCCATGAGTCTGTTTTCCTTGGGTAGATCTTTGCTAGGGTTTAGTGTCTTCATGTATGAAGCCCTGTCTGTATGACATCATGGATGCATGTGTTTTATGTCTGTGATGAGTGCTGCCCAATGCAAGAACTTACCCTGGGACTGGGATGGACCTTGTTGGCACTAACTTCTTCTGCAGAGGCAGCTGGTCCCTTAGTGATTTGTTCATCACTTTCCAAGGTTGTAGGGACTCAGTCTTGAGCTCTATGGTCCCAGAGAACCTGAAACATGCACTTCAGTCCTGAGGTGGCCTACAGGTGCTCCCACCCAAAGAAGCTCTCAGTGACTTAGAGCTTTCTATCTGCCAGGCATTATTATGAGTGCTTTATAAATACAAATCTACATGGCTCTTGGTTGCTATCCAGAGTCCTTCTGCTTAGGCTATGATGGGGCAATGGACAAGGAAGACATCCCTGGCTGTCAGCACAATGTGGGGTTCCCCATGGATAAGTGACTCCCTCCCAACTCCATCTTCTCCATCTTCTCGTTCTGTGTTCTGGGGATTTTGAAATGACTAGAAGCAGTGGAGCTTCACTGCAGTGTTCTGGAAATCTTGTACCTGTATGGAAAATTCTTAGCAAATTTCTCCTGAGATTTTAGGCTGTATTTTTTATGTGCTTGAGACTCCTTCTGAGTTTCCAATTCCATCACTGAAGGAGTTAGTCTGTGGTTCTCTCAGCCATATCTGAGAAGATAAGAGGAGGCCAGCAGGATGGGGGCAGTGGCAGGAGGTAGCATGTGATGTCTGATAACCTCTGTGTACAACCTTATTTAACTTTCTCCATTGATAGAGAGCATATTATCATCATCCCAGTTTTTCAGGAAAAGGAAAAAAGGTTCTAGAGGGTAAATTATTTTACCTGTGTACTGGTAATAAAAAAAGGTAAATAGACAAGTGAGATTCATAGTAGAAATTCTATGCTCCACTTCTGGGCCCTCTAGCCTCAGACAGAGGATGTCCACAGCAGCAGCACGGACACGGGCTCCTAGGGCTCCTGGTGGGCACCCTATACACACCCTCCCAACTCTGTAAGTCACAGCAATAGCCTTAAAATGACCAGGCTAATCTATTTTCCAGGGATAGAGACCATTGTGGAACCAGGACCATCTTCTGACCTCATGACCACCCACCCCAGGTCATCTCAACTACCATCCTCTGACTGCTACCCAAACTGTCTTGGAGCTGTCCTTCTCCACCACATGGGCTCCTAGAGCTCACCAGGAAAACTGCCTGCCCAAATCCTGGCTGCGACCATGTTAAAAGTAGGTCAGAAAGCCCTGGAACTGCTTCTGCCTAGTAAGGTACAAATGGAAGAGATGCTGTGGCCCCCCAAGACTAAGGGTCCCTGACTATATTGCTGTCTTAGAAGGTTCAGTCAGATGAGGAGGCCCAACCCAATTCTACATGGTAGAATCTTCCAGCATAAAGAACAATAGTGAACAAACCCTCTGACCTGTAGGCCACCACGTTCTGGCTTAAGTGACTGATGCTGGCCATGATAATAGCTTTCATCGCACCAAAAGAGCCACTGTCACGTGACACTGGTTGGTAGAGGCTCACAATTCTCTGAGGTCACAATTAGTGACACAGCAGTTGCTGTCCCCTGTGGCTTAGATTCCAGCCTGAAGCCCCTGGGTCAGAGAATAGCTGTAAAGGCAGCCACAACAGGGCTAAGGCTGTTTTTCATTTTGGTTTTACTGACCCAAACAGAAACGTGTATATCCGCATATGTCATACCCGAGATGTCATTCTATTAGGATTGTAGAAATAGAAGAGATAAGCTAGAAATAACTAAGTCTCACTATGGCTGCAGAGAAGATCCTTTTATGGCTCACCTTGACTTGAGTCTTATACATAAACCTAGAAGTTAGTAGGCTAAGGTTTTGGCCCTAGAGGCTGGGCTCTGCCACCTGAATTATTGTCTCTCGGTGTGGACCTGTTCAGGACATAGGGAAGCAGTATCCATCTGTGCCTCGGTGTCTGTCTGTAAGGAGATTTTATGAGTCCTGCCTCCAAGGCTGTTGGGGCATCAAGGATCGTCCAGTATATCACATGCTTAGAAAACTCCAGGCACCACAAGAAGGACCAGTGAAGATAAGAACCAGCGGGTCACAGAGCCTCCTTCTTAAGACTGACTGTCACTATGTTGTTTAAGTGACAGTGTTGCACCATTGTCTCAGAAGCACAGAACGAGGAAAGAAGAGAGAGAGAAATGTTCCTTTTCTCAGTCCTTGGGTGCAAATACAAGGAATAAAGCACCTATGTTAGGTCAATTTCTCTAGAAACCTCAACCCAGATGGAAACTTTAGTGCAAGTAGTTTGCCCCTTAGTAGAATGGGCTGGAGGAACAAGGTGGGGAAAGAGCAGGCTGAAAAAGGTTAGGTTTCTTCTGGAAGCTAGCTTCAGCCTATCCAAGACACTCTGGAGCAGAACTACAGTATAGCACCATTCCTGCTTGAATGGGGATCAACATTTTCTGCCCAGGCAGTCAATTTTGGGGAAGGAATCTATAGGGGTTACTGGCTGGAGCAGTTGTGAAGTACTGGTATCTCACGGTAGCCTGGGCCCAGTGCACCCCCTTGGCATGGGGGTGGGAGGTGCCACTACCTATCTATTGATAAGGAGTAGAAACAAATTGAGGAGTGAATGTGAGCATATTGGGAAGAGGCCCAGAGAAGCAGCCAATGCTGTCAGGAGGCTCACAAGAGACTTTAAAGGGAGTAACATGCGATGTTTCAGGTGAACCAACCAATGCTATGCAGGAACTTGAATTCCAAGCAGTCTTCCCAAATCCTTCATCCAAAATGTGTATTTTCCCCTCCTTGCCTATTTTTCCTGGGACTAGGACTCTGCCAGCTCCTAAATCAATGGTTTAAAGTGAACAGCAGGGACAGTTATATTTAGCAAGATCGATTCTGACTATACCAAGAATACAGAGAATTTTTGCATCCAGTGGTAGCTCTTCTGAATTTTGACAGTGGTAGAAGCTAGAGAAAGGTTGGACTGGACTTGCAGTGAGTGGGAGAACCAGGTGAGAACACTCCCTCTGCCAGATTTGCTGCGTGTCCCTGAGCAAACAGTTACCCTCATTAGACCTTCATTGTTCTCATCACAAGAAGGAAGAGATAGTCCATTAGCCAGAGAATACAGAACTTGCCAAGGGGCCTGCACAGGGCATTGGCTTGATGCTGGCAGGGCTTGAAGCTACCATCTACAAAGTAGCATAAACACCTGTCTGACAAGTGCAAGTGAGTTCAATCCCTATTATAAAAAAAAAAAAAAAAAAAGTGGCAGACCTGTGGAACCAACTGGGGACCTCAATCTTCTTTGCTTTTTATTCATCTTTTCCCTTTTTTCCAGCCCAGTTATCAAGTACTAAACTGAGGGGCAAATCTAAGGAATGACTTGTATACAGTGGGCTTCTAGCACCCAAGATGTAACAGGATCACAGTGGGGTCAGATGAGGACAGTTTTGCCCTTGCAAGAACATAAATAAGCAAAATGGAGAATATGCAAGATATCTGAGGACAAAAAATATAGACTAAAATCATATATAGAGATAACACATAAGACTGAGAAATGAGACAGAACACAAATTCACAGGCATTGCACACAAAGAAGATGTTTCTAGATCTTTCTAGTCAGCCAACTACAAGGGTCAGGTGTTTCCTGTGATACAGCCTCAAGTATAAACACTGCCTTTTGGATGCTAAAAGCCCTCTGTGTACAAGTCATTCCTTACATTTTCCCCTCAAAATGTTTCGATTACCCTGCTGACTCCCCTCAATGGTACCACTTCTAGCAGCTTCAGTATTAAACAGTTACCACTGACATTTTTGGAGAAAGGGCTATGGCTTGAATTCTTCACTGGTACAATAAAAAAAGACCTTTAATAGGGTTTTTCTTTTTTTAATGAAATTTCAGACAAGTTAAACAAAGATAGTTTTTCAGATAGGGCTTTGGATGTTTTACATACACCATCATTTTATTTGTCTTCAAGAGAGTGTTAGCTCCTCAGTGTTCTTGAATGTGCTTTAATTTCTTCAGTCATTAGAATTAATTTTCAAAGTCCTTTTTTTTTTTTTTTTTGTCTTTTCAAGACAGGGTCTCACTCTGCAGTTCACGCTGGCCTTGAGCTCACTTTGTAACCCGGGCTGGTCTTGAACTCCCAGCAATTCAGCCTCTCGAGTGCTAGGATTACAGGTGTGTGTGCGCGCCACCAAGTCCCGCTAGAGGACAAATCTTTGACTTCCGTGGTTACATTTATTCCCAAGCATTTTACTCCTTTTACTGCTATTGTGAAGTTCATTCTTCTCTGTTCATTTATTTAGTAGTACTTGTAAGTAAACAAAATAGGTTCCTGGGTGTCTTCCATGTTGTGCTGAACTCATATAATCACCATAAAAAAGACTTTTTGTGGACTCTTCAGTGTTCATACGTATGTGATCATGACATCAACAAAGCCAGCTGCACTTCTTTCCTCAAGTTTGGATGCCTTTTATTTCTCCTTCTTGCCTCTGCACTCTAACAAGAACCTCTGGTACTATGCTGACTAGAAATGGTGAGAACACCCTTGCCTCATCTCTGATCTTTGATAAAAACATTGCCATTTAAACTTCTTCATCTCAGAAAATGTGTGTTCATCTCTGATACCTGTTTTTTGACTGGGTCTTTGAATTTGGGGGGGTCTTGACTTTTTGTAATTCTTTATATGTTCTAGATAAAAGTCCCTTCTTATGTAATTGGTACAGGGTCTCACTACACAGCTCAGACTTGTAGGTCCTCCTGTTTTCAGCCTCCCCAGTAATTTACAGGCTGGTGCCACCACACCCGAACTCTGTGGCTGGCTCAGCATGCCCAGGAATGGGGCCAGCGCAGCATGTGGTACCAGGGATCAAGCCCCAGTCTCTGCACTCGCCTAAGCAGGTGCTTAGTCCACTGAACTATCTCACTGGCCCTCAGATAAAAGTCCTTTGTCTGAGGGACTGTTGCCTAAAATTTTTCCCACTCTAGGTTTCCTTTGCACATTGATGGTGATTTCTTTTGATGTGCAGAAATTTTTAAGAGATGAGATCCCAGTTGTTGATTCTTTCCAGTATTTCCTTTGCAGTTTTGTTTTTGTCCATGAACTCTCTGCCCCACCACTATGTGTTCTAGATGTCTACCTACTTTCTCTTCTAGTAGATTTGGTGTTTCTATTTTAATATTTATATCTCTGCTCCATTTTGACTTGAGTTTAATGCATGGTGATAGACATGGGCCTAGTTTTATTGTTCAACATGTGGAAAGCCAGTTTTTCTTAACACCATTTGTTAAAGAGGGTATTATTCTTCCATCAAACATTTTTCACTTTTTGTCAAAAATAAGGTGGCTAAGTGTGTTTGTAGTTGTGTCTGAATTTTCTAATCTATTCCATTGGTTCTCAGGTCTATTTGTTTGCCAGTACCATGCTGATTTTATCACAGTAGCTTTGTAGGATAATTTCAAATCAGGGATTATGATGCCTTCTGCCTTGCCTTTGTTGTCCAAATTGCCTATGCTATTCTAGGTGTCTTCTGTTTCCAAATTAATTTTAGGAATGTTTTCTCTAGGTCTATGAGGTTTTCTAATGGTATTTCAGCAGGACTGTGTTAAATCTGTGTAACAGTTTTAGGAATAAGGCTGCTTTCACAATGTTGGTTCTTCCAATCCATGAGCATGGGATATCTTTGCACTTTCTCAAACTTTCTTCAGTCTTTTTTCAGAGGGCTCTATTTTTCAATGTGTAGATCACTTACTTCTTTGTTATATTGCTTCCTAAGTGTTTCTTTTTTTAATGCTTGTTTGTGAAGTATGTAGTTTCTCTATTTTCTCTCTCAATGTTTTTGTTTGTATATAAAAATACTATTTTTATATTTTTCTTTTTTGGCAGTACTAGGGATTGAACTCAGGACCTTGCACTTGCCAGGGAAGCACTTATTCTACTGAGGCACATCCCTAGCCCTTCCTTGTCTTCTTGAAACAGGGTCTCACTGTGCAGCTCAGGCTGGCCTTGAGCTCACTTTGTAACCTTTGCTGGTCTCAGAATTGCAGGGATCCTCCTGCCTCAACTTTTGGCATGCTGGGATTACAGGCAGGTACCACCATGCCTGGCTTGGAATGCTTTTGATTTTTGAGTGCTGACTTTGTTTCCACCTCTGCTACTGATTTTAGTTCTTAATTCTAGAAGTCCTTTTTCAGACTTTTGGGGGCCTTTATATGGACTGTGTCTTTTTCAAGTAATGATAATTTAATTTCTTCATCTCGTATCCTTATTTATTACACTCCCAGTTGTCCTACTTTGGGGAGCCTTTAGATGGACCTGACCCAGAAGGTATGCAAGGGCTACCTACTCACAAGCACAAACTGCACCATCATTCATTTCCTTCCATTCATTCCTAGGAAATGGGAAAGCAAAGAATGTTTTATTGCCACACTATTGTAAATACAATAGAACTATTTTGGAAAATGATTACATTTCTAATGATGTGAGTTCATTTTCAGGAAATGTGCAGGAAATGTCCCATCTCTTTGTTGACCCCAGGGTTGCTTGTCTATCCATAGGAAAAATTGCCACTCACAATATACACCTAAGAATTGAATACTCAGCACCTTAATCACTTATAGAACCACACACTACTAAGTGTTCTTTGTTGCTGAGATACTTAAACTGAGTTCACCCAGACAGGCTACGAGTGTTTAAGTTTACTGCTTAAACACAAAATGCACCACTATTCATTTCCTTCCATTCATTCCTAGGGATATCAAGAAGCAAAGAATTCATTAGCTATCACACTTTTCTAAATGCAGAACCATTCTGGAACATGATTTAACTTTCTAAAGATTAGTTATTTCTAAAGAAATGTGTGGGAGGCTCCAGCTAACTTATTTGCCAAGGATTTCATGTCCCTCTCAAGAAAATCTGCCTTTCACAGTATACACCCCAGAAAAGAACACTCTACACCTCAGTTATCTACAGAGCCACATACCCCAAACTGTTCCAGTTTGCTGCATGGTTGAAGAAAAGCTCAACAAGAAGGTGATCACATGCTAACTGCCTGAAAGCATAAACTGCAAGACTATTCACATCCTTCCATTCATTCTTATGGGAAATTGGAAGAAGGGAATATATTATTTGCCTCACTTCTCTAAATAGAGCAGAACTGTTCTGGAAAATGATGGAAATTTCATCATTTTCATTAGAAAATGACATTTCTAATGTTGAGTTCTTTCTAGAGAAATATGCAGGAAGCTTCAAGCTTTTTTTTTTTGTCTTCAAGCTTTTTTAGTGGCCACTGAGTTATATGTCCCTATCTAAGAAAAACTACCATTCACAGTATACATCACGAAAATGAAGATTCTACACCTCAGCTTCTCACAGAACCACTCGCTGCCAAGTATCTTGTTTTGCTGAGTGCCTTAAATGCATAGAATTCAACAAGTGATCTAGTGCTACTTTCTTGGAAACCCAAAGTGTGTCACTATTAATTTCCTTCTATTCTTTCCTGTGGGCAATGGGAAGCGAAGAATATTGTCACACTTCTGTAAATATAGCAGAACCATTCTGGAAAATGATTTACATTTCTAATAAAGACTTCTTTTTCCTTTTTTGAATACGAACAATATGTTACTCTCAAAGTAATACTTACTTTCATAGTATACACCCCAGAAGTGAACACTCTAAATATCAGTTATTTACAGAGCTGCACATTCCCATATTTTCCATTTTGCTGAATGCCTTATATGAAACTCTATAAGGCAGTCAAGCACTTCCTCCTTAGAAGCACAATCTGCACCACTATTCATTTCCTTCCACTCATTCATACAGATGGGGCAAGAGACACTACATTTTCTTTCTCTAGCTCCATTTTAACAAAAATCACTTAAATTCACTTAATCTGTAGATGAATTCACTCCTTCACCCCATTCCTGTAGTCAACCATAAAACCCACTGAGAAAAGCAAGGCCATAAAAAAGGGAACAAGCCTTTCGGCCGGAACCGCCATCTTCCAGTAATTTGCCAAAATGACTAACACAAAGGGCAAGAAGAAAGGAACCCGGTATATGTTTTCCAGGCCTTTTAGAAAACATGGGGTTGTTCCTTTGTCCACTTACATGCGAATCTACAAAAAGAATGATATTGTAGACATCAAGGGAATGGATACTGTGCAAAAAGGAATGCCTCACAAATGTTACCATGGCAAAACTGGAAGAGTCTACAATGTTACCCAGCATGCTGTTGGCATTGTTGTAAACAAGCAAGTTAAGGGCAAGATACTTGCCAAGAGGATTAATGTGCATATTCAGCATATTAAACACTCAAAAAGTCATGATAGTTTCCTGAAACGTGTCAAGGAAAATGATCAGAAAAAGAAGGAAGCCAAAGAGAAAGGTACCTGGATTCAGCTGAAGCGCCAGCCTGCCCCTCCCAGAGAAGCACACTTTGTAAGGACCAATGGAAAAGAACCTGAGTTGTTGGAACCCATTCCCTATGAATTCATGGCATGAACTGGGGGTGTTGCTCTGCCATTCAGTACCTGATTGGCAGCTTAAGTGTTCTAGGTCTCATGTAAAAATAGAATCATCATTCTAAGGGTGGATTCCTTAGTTGAATAAGTATGTGGTGCCTTCTTACCTCAGAAATATTTGCAGCAGATGTTCACTGTACCTAGTAATTGTGTGTAGTCCATACTCCAGTGTTTTTCTTGCTCAAAGATTGCTGAGGTATTGTGCAGGTGTATACCCAAATAATCAAATATTTATAAGGTACTTATATTGGCTTGAATATCCTGTAAATCATCCTGGGGAAAAGATGTATCAAATTAAAGGAAGCCACTTCAGAAACAAACAGAAGTCCATTTCAGTTAAATAAATTGTTTAAAGCAAAAAAAAAAAAAGGAAACAAACAGAACCGGTTAGGAAGTAGGGTAAATATTAAACCACAATATTCTCTGACCAGCAGGTGGTTCACAGTATCAGGAAAACATAGACCTTGTAACAGTTGTGTGGCAATTTTGCAAAATTCCTGTGAATGTGGAAATGTTGTTGCTATGGACACCTGCAAAGTATATAACCTGAAAGCAAAGTTCAAGTAGAGACTGACATTTTGTCAATCCTGACTCGAGGGTCAGGACATCAATCACTCTCAGGTTCATAATAAAAGCCTCCTTGTTCCTACATGTTTGGTCCCTCTTAAGGAGGCTTACCTTCACTGTCATCAGCTGTAATAGTATGGGCGTTAGGAAGTAAAGAATGTGTTAGTTGCCACACTTCTACAAATACACCAGAATCATTCTGGGAAATGATTTACATTTCTAATGATGAGTTCATGTTAGGGAAACATCCAGGAAGCTGTAGCTTTGTTGTTGGCCAATGATTGCATGGTTCTCTCAAGGAAAGCCTGCCAGTCACAATATACACAACAGAATTGAACACTTTAAACCTCAGTGATTTACAGAGCCACACATTCCCAAGTGTCCATTTTTCTGAATGCTTTAAATGGGGCTCACCCAGGGGGTGGTGAAGGGATGCCCACTTGGAAGTACAAGCGGCTCTAGTCATCTCCTTCCACTCTGTTCTAAGTGCACTAGGATGCAGACAATATATTATTTGCCAATTTCTATAAATACAGCACAACCATTATGGAGGATGATTTACATTCATAATGAGTTCCGTTTATGGAGATACTCAGAAATCTCCAGGCTCTTTGATAGCCCCATGGCTGAACATACCTCTACAGAAACACAACCATTCACATACTATACTCCAAAAACAGACAAGCATGTAGGAGAGCTTTGTACCTGGAAAGTTGGGCGAGACGGAAACAGGCATTCTGGACAACAGCGCAGATATGAAGCCTCGCCCAACTCTGTCCGGAGGAGGGAAATATCAACATGACTGGATGACGATCCTGAGAAAGAGAAGAGAATAACCAAGAGCTGGGAGTCAAAAGTGGTTCTACAATTCGTCCATGCTGTGCAGCAAATTGTGGAAAGAGTGAAGGAGGAGAATCTGAGCATCGTCTGCATCCCTACATCCTTCCAGGCCCCGCAGCTCATCCTGCAGTATGGCTTACCCCTCAGTGACCTGGACCGACACCCATAGATCAACCTTGCCATCGATGGTGCTGATGAAGTGGATGCTGACCTCAACCTTATCAAGAGTGGTGAGGGCTGCCTGACCCAGGAGAAGATTGTGGCTGGCTATGCCAGCCACTTCATCGCTATAGCTGACTTCAGGAAAAATTCAAAGAACCTTGGGGATCATTGGCACAAGGGAATCCCTCTTGAGGTCATCCCAATGGCCTATGTCCCAGGGAGCCACGCTGTAACCTGTAAGTTTGGGGGTGAAATTGAGCTTTGGATGGCCATCAATAAGGCAGGTCCTGTGGTGACAGACAATGGGAATTTCATCCTGGACTGAGTTCGACCGGGTGCACAAATGGAACGAAGTGAACACAGCTATCAAGATGATCCCAGGTGTGGTGGACACAGGCCTGTTCATCAACATGGCAGAACAAGTCTACTTTGGGATGCAGGATGGCTCAGTGGACAGACAGGAGAGGCCACAGCTGATCCTGCAGGGAGCAGAACGCTCGCTTTAAGTCTACAGCCATGAAATAGTGGACATGGTGCCTCCTGCAGCCTTCGCCTTAACATGACTGTGCCGGGGTGGACAGCTGGCTGCAAGGAAGGGCAGTGGGTTAGATCCAGTCTTCTGAAGTATTGTTATTATATGACTTTTTAAAAAAGAGATTTAAACATATATATATATTTTTTTTTTTACTGTTAAACATACTCAGTTTTTTTATATAAAGTAGAACTTGATTTCATGTTTTATATAAAATATTTACCAAAAAAATGGAGGGGAGGGAAGAGGTGGGACTTTTGACACTTTTGACTTGAGCGTGTTGGTTAAGCTTCTTCTGTATATGTGCTGCTGAAGCGAGCACTGGTTAAGCTTCTTCTGAACATTGGGTTTGCTGAGAAATAAAAATCAAAACTTTTAAGTTGGTGAAATGAAGGGCCCAGCCAGCATTGACCTCCTGATGCCTTACAGGAAATTGTGTTTACTTCTCTGCTGCTTTGTTTTGTTTTGTTTTGTTGTTTAGGTAGCTTTATGATCTTGCACAATTTCTACTTACATTTGAAGATTAAGTTTACAGAAGTCTGACAAGAGCAGTGTGGTGTGTACGGACTTGGAGCAGGGAGAAAACATAGATTTTGTTCTGATCAAGGGGTTTGTTCCAACCCTGTTGTTGAAGCAGTTGACTAGAAACAGTGGCCAGTACTGCCACGCACAGCTGTGAAATGTGAAGTACTTGTGTTTTTAAAAATGATTTCCTTTGTGTTGATTTTTGTTGTTGTTTTTTAGTGTTGCATGGTTCAATGTCAGAAGTTGTCACTTATTTATGTTGTTTGAAGTGGTAAAAAAAAAAAAAATATATATATATATATATATATATATATATATATATATATATATATATATACACATATATACTCCAGAAACAACTCACACTTCATTTATTTACAAAGCCAGATGCTTCATG
Organism: Ctenomys sociabilis; assembly: GCA_004027165.1. Lineage (NCBI taxonomy): Eukaryota > Metazoa > Chordata > Mammalia > Rodentia > Ctenomyidae > Ctenomys > Ctenomys sociabilis. Next base: position 24,741 of record PVKA01020537.1, on the reverse strand, counting down.
TGTTCTATTTTGTGAGTTCTTTAAACAAATTTCATCCAGAATGTCGCCAAGAGCTTGAAACACAAAATGCACCCTGATTCTTTCCTTTCCATTTATCCTAAAGGCACTGGAAAGCAAAGAACATACTAGTTTCCATACCTCTGAAAATTCAACAGAACTATTCTGGAAAGTGATTTCCATTTCTAATGATGAGTCCTGTCTAGCAAAACATTCAGGGAGCTGCAGGCTCTTTGTTAGATCCAGGGATAAATGTCCCTCTCTAGGATAAAAAGCCATTCACACTGTACAGCCCAGAAATTAGCACTCTAGCCCTCTGTTATTTTCATACCACACATTCCCAAGGGTGCCATTTTGCTGAATGCCTTAAAGGAAGCTCACCCAGAAGGTGATCAAGTGTAACCTGCTAGCAAATACAAACTTCACCACTATACATTTCATTCCATTCATTCCTAAGGGCAGTAAGAAGCAAAGAATATATTCGTGGCCACGCCTCTGTAAATGCATCCAAGCCATTCTGTAAAATAATTTAAATTTCTAACGATCAGTTTTTTGTAGGGAAACATGCAAGAAGATCAAGGCTTTTAAATGGTCCAAGTGATGCATGTCCTTCTACAGGAAAAATTGTCATTTTTAGTATATACCCCAGAATGAGAACTCTAACCCTCAGGTATTTACAGAGCAGCACACTTGCAAGGTACTATTTTGCTTAAATGGAGCTAATCAAAAACATTGTGCAATGGGCCAGGAAGATAGGTCAGTGGCATAAGCACCTACCTGGCAAGCATAAGGTCCTGAGTTCAATCCCTGGTTAAAAAAAAAAAAAAAAAAAAAAGCTATAAAAAACATTGTACAACACTATTTTAAAGTACAAACTTCACCACTTTTCATTTCTTTCCATTCAATCCTAAGGGCACTGGGAATATATTAATTGTGAAACTTCTTTTTTTTTTTTGGAGGGGTACCAGGGGTTGAACTTGGGGCCTTGTGCTTGCCAGGCAGGTGATTATGCTGCTGAGCTATCTCCCCAAAAAGTTGTGAAACATCTGAAAATAGAGAAGAACCATTCTGGAAAATGATTTATATTTCTAATGTTGATTTCTTTTTAGGGACACATGAAGCTCAAGACTCTTTGTTGGCCCTGGGGCTATAGGTCCCTCTGTCTGAAAAACTGCCTTTCACAGTACACAGAACAAATTTGTACATCTATACCTCAGTTGCTTACAGAGCGACACTTCCAAGTGTTGCATTTTGCTGAGTAGCTTAAACAGATTTCATCCAAAATGTGGTGAAGAGCTACCTGCTTTGAAGCACGAACTGCACAACTATTCACTGCCTTCCATTCATTCCAATGGGCACTAGAAAACAAAAAATGTGTTAGCTGGTAAATACAGCAGAACCATTCTGGAAAATGACATAGTTTCTAATGAGCTCTTTTGAGGGAAACACACAGGAAGCTTCATCCTCTTTGTTGGCCATGGACTGCATGTCCTTCTCAAGGAAAAACTGCCGCTTGACAGTAAACTCAACAGTAAAACTCATACCTTAGTCATTTACAGAGCCACACATTCCCAAGGGTTCCTTTTGTGTTTTTTATTTTAAGACTTTTTTTTGGACCAGAGATTGAACTCAAGACTTTGTGCTTGCCAGGCAGGCTCTTAAGCCACTGAGCTATATCTCCCTGGCTCTCAAGTGTTCCTTTTTGGAGGGCTCTGAGGAACCCACAATGAGGTATTCAGCATTCCGCACTGAGCTTCTGTAGTACTCAGCGGGCAGACATGGCAGTGGCTTTTTACAAGGCAGCTAGGTTCCAGCAGCAAGAACACCGAAAGCAAAGCTAGCCTTGCTCTCAAAAACATCTGGGCCTCATTTCCTGAGCCACACCCAGTGTGTGAATCTGTGGACATCTCCCCCCAGACTCCCAGCCATCTCCCTCTGAAACCCCATTGGAGGACAGGGCAGAGGCAGTGTCTCTGTAGGGGTAGGGTGGAGACTTGTGACAGGGTATAGGAGTCAGGGAGCTAGGATTTTTCCAAGAAGGACATGCCAGTCCCACCTTCTCCCGAGCTGTTGTCCTTTAACATGCAGAGAGCCCCATTGCCCTTCTGACCCCAGTACTGCTGAGAAATGCCACTGTCCTTGTTGCTAGTGGCCATATGGAAGTGGTCCCAAGAAGGAGCTTCCAGTCTCAAGGGACACAGGCAGCTTCTCCTTGTCCTCTGGGGACAGTGATCACCCCCAAAGTTCTTTCCCCAGTTTGATCATGGGCCAAGCAAGCAAATACCATGTGTCACAAACCTATGGCTCCACAGCCCAAGTTTGACAGGAGGCCTGAGACCTTCCCACCTTCTTCTCTCCCTCCCAGGTGCATGAACCTCTAGTCGCCTCGACTGCTCAAGACCAAGTGCACAGGCACAGTTGGGAGCCAGGTGCTGAGGCATGGGTGCTGCCCCACACATGCTCATGCTGTCACTGAGCTCCAGTGAGACACTGGCCAGGAGGGCTCTCGCTGCGGGCCACTTCATCAGTGGCCTGGCCTGCCAGTGGTTCGTCATCAGGGGCCGCATGCTGATTTGTACTTCATATCTCTGCCAGGTTTTCTAGATTCTTTTGAATGCGGGGAGAAAGGTTTTAGGGTGAATCCTACTTTACACAGTGGTCTTATTTATATAAATGTCTTGGTTTTTACAATTAAAAGTAGCAAAAACTGGGCCAGAGAGATGGCTCAGTAGAATAAGTGCTTTCCTGCCAACCACAAGGGCCTGAGTTCAATCCCCAGTTCTGGGGGAAAAAAAAAAAAAAAAAGCAACAAAAACTGAAAGAAAAAAATCTGGACCTGTTGGAGAAAAAGAAAGATTATAAACTTCATGTAGATGACTATCATAAAAAAAAAAAAAAAGAGTTCTTCAAAGCTCTTCAAAAAAAAAAAAAAAAGGCTCTTGAAAAAAAAATCCCGATGAATTCTACTGCAAAATGATCCAGGTCTTAACCTTAACCTTAACTCCAGGATGGAGTTCATGTTATTAAGTATAATAAGGAAGAAATAATTCCAAAACAGCTAAAGCTAATGAGAACTCAGGATGTCAAATATAGAAATGAAAAGGGTTGCAGAAGCTAAAACAATTGAAAGGCTAAAATCAGAGCTCCATCTGCTGGATTTCCAGAGAAAGCAACAGAATATGCATGAGTCCTTTTTTGACACCAAAAAAGATGAACAGTCTGATATTGCCACTCATCTGCAGACAGCCCCAGAACTAGTTGGCAGAGTCTTTAACAGACCCAAGATAAAGACCTTATAGACTCAACTTAAGCAAATGGCTAAGAAAGATGAAATGAATATAACTGCCTGAACTAGAAATTATTCATTATTTCACAGAAAATTCAAACATGCAAAGATCTTATGGATAAAACTAGAAAGTGAAAGTGAAGAAAGAAATTGTGAACATCCCAGCCATATAAATGGTATTCACAGTATAAACTGTGAATGGCAGTTTTTCCTAGAAAGGCACATGCAATCCATGGCCAACAAACAGGATGAAGCTTCTCATGCATTGCCTTTAAAGAGCTCTCATTAGAAACTGTAAATCATTTTCCAGGTACCAAAGGGCCAGCCATATAGCTCAGTGGATTAAAGCAACTGCTTATGAGGGAACAGCGTTTGAGACGGGTCTCACTAGGTCACTAAGTTTCTCATGTGCACTTGAACATACAGTCCTCCTATTTCAGCCTCACAGAGTGCTGACATTACAGGTATATGCCATAGTCTGCTCTAATACTTTATTTTTTATGAAATGTATATGTAAATTTTCAAAAACAAGATAAATGGTCCAATCCCTGTTGTGCATGCTGCCCCCCACCCCAGCACACTGAGGCAGTGACTGAGACTGGGCATGGTGGCACACCTGTAATCCCAGCTCCTGGGAAGCTGAATCCAATCTATGTAGTGAGACCCTGTAGACCCTGTACTAATACAATAAATAAATAAATAAATTTTTTAAAAAATTAAAATATATTACAGGTACCAAAATTCTTTGGACTAGAAACCTTTAAACTAAATGAGTAAGCTCACTCAGTTAAGAGTTTAAGAATGAGAAGGTGGGGCCAGGGAGATGGCTCAGTAGAATAAGCACTTCCCTGGCAAGTGCAAGGTCTGAGTTCATTCCCCAGTTCTGCCACACGCAAAAAAAAAGAACCTCCTACAGAGTCCTACAAACACAGCTTCTCCCCCTTAAACTGAGCACCCACCACATACACTACAAAACATAAAGGAGAGAGAGAGAGGGAGCAGCTGAAACTGGAAATACTTGTCTTCAGAAAAATATCTTGCCTGAGACAACTCCAGTCATTAGTTGCTAGGCAACCCCATGTCTTGTGATACTCACTTTATCAAAAATATAAATAAAATGCCCCTACTGGTATTGTTTGGTTTCTCTTCTCTCATTAAGAGAGAGGACCTCCATGGGACTTCAGCTTTGTCTCTCATTTTCTTCATTGATTCACTGTTTTTTATTTTTTTTTAATTTTTATTTTATTAAAGTACAAATATCAATGAGGGAGTTTTAAGATACCTTAACAAGATGAGTTTGATAAATTAATACACTGCAAACTGTTTTCATAATGTTTTGGTATCATAGAAGGTGCATACATGATATTATACTTGCAGATATTATTATAGAGTATGTCTCTTATCAGAAATTAAGAGACTGTAGCTGTTTTTCCCCAGTACCATTAAGAGCTGTCCAAGTAGAGGCAGAGCTGAGTTTAAACTTGTGATCCTCTTACCTCAGCCTCCCAGAGCATCAGAGATTAATATAATAAGAATACTATTTGGAAATACACAACCAATAAAAAATATTGAAGACAATTGCTTTCAGAAATTAGAATTGAAAGACAAGGAAAGGAGAGCCAACAAGAGGTTCCTGTCAACATTTTAGTATTATCTTGTTTTTGAAAATTTACATATACATTTCATAAAAAATAAAATATTAGAGCAGATCTTGTGGTATATACCTGTAATCCCAGCACTCTATGAGGCTGAAATAGGAGGATTGTAGGTTCAAGTGCACATGCAAAACTTAGTGATCTAGTGACACCCTGTCTCAAAATTTCTAAATATTAAAAAAGTTTTTGGATATAGCTCAGTATGAAGGCTGTGAGTTCAATCATGAATATTGCAAAATTTTAAAAAATAGGGAAAGAAAATATGAATGGCTCAACATTCTATCACCAAATAGAAAGCCTCATGAAGAGAACCAAAATTCTTATCTCATAAAAGATTAGAGAAGGGCTGGGACAAACACACTTTCCAGGCCCCCCCTCCCTCTCAGACAGAAACTTTCTTTTTCTCAATAAATTCTTCTTATTCACAAACTCCATTATCCCTAGAATTCATACCTTGATTTTAAAAAATATAAGCTTCACATTTCAGACATCTAGCAGGGTAGGAGTTATAGTATTTCACTTATATTATTTGAATTCTGTGGTGATTATATATCACATGCCCTATATCATTTGGAGGTCTTCCACTGAGATATTTGACAGAGGTAAGAGTTTGCTTTTGTTCCATATATTCTGGATTATGACTTGCTTAGGTAATCAAAATTTTATTCTTTAAATTTTCTCACCTCACACCCATCCTGTGATTTTCCATTGGATAAATATTACCTAAGCAACTACACTTGTAAACTTATTGACTGATTATGGCTCTTTCCCACTTTGAACCCATCTTACCTCATGGCTTCACTCAATAAAACATGGCAGGCAACCCACTTCCTGAGCCCTCTTCTGTTGCACTTAGACAGAAGCTTTCTTTATCTCAGTATATGTTTCCTGCTGTTCAAAAAGGGGAGCTTACTCTGTTTTCAATCTCGTTTAAACCACACTCACACATTTACCCAAAAGCAAATATGACAGTGAGCTAGCTTGAATTACATTTATTTGTTTTGCAAGATAACTCCAGTCTGCTTCCTCCCTGTTGTTTGTGAGTGGACAAGTGGCTGACCTGGCTGTAAGGATGTAGTAGTCAGAGGAGATAGGTTAAAAGAAAAACCAAAACCAGAAAAAGCAATATGGTGAAGATTACACAAATATTGAACTAATATTAGATTCCTTAGGTCTGCATTGGCTGCATCCCTCCATAAACAAAGTGAGAAAAGCAGAGTTTAGATCTGTCTTGGCTGACTTGTGCCAATGGTCCTTGTGTTATTAGCACACCTTTCCACAGTTTCCATTCTATCTATCTCCTACACTATAGAATCTCTGGGCCGGCAAGATAGCTCAATGGACTAAGCATCTGCTTAGGCAAGCGCAGGGACTAGAGTTCGATCTCCGGTACCACATGCTGTGCCAGTTCCACCCCCGAACGCACTGAGCAAGTGACCCAGTACAAGCATGGTGGTGTATGCCTGTAATCCCAGTACTGGGGAGGATGAAAACAGGAGAATCGGTATGAGTTCAAGCTGAGTAGTGAGGCCCTGTACCAAATACATAAAATTTAAAGAAAAGAAAGAAGAATCTCTGTCACTAGCTCTAACTTATCTTTGTCTTCCACAACAGCAATTGAGAGCAAGTCTTGGGATTGAGTTCTTAACTTGCTTGACTAGCTAGTTATGATTGCTTTCAATAGTTTGGGAACTATCCATCTGATATACAATATAACTGATAGAAAATAATTGTTTTCAACACTTCAGAACACAAGAAGATAGAAATGTATCCATGTGTATGTAAGTATATATAAATCACAGATATTTTACATATCTATATATCTTTATATATTAAATATATATGCATGTTTTTCTGTATGCATTAATGTCGCTATATCTATGTACATATATAGTGCACCTTCTAATAGCTCAGCTGATAAAGCAGAGAACTGTAGACCCAACATACATGTACATAGGTTTTGTGGTTCAAAAGTAATAAATGCTAATTATGAAAAACTGAATAATACCTAAAAAGAAACTAAAAATTACCAATACTCTTACAATCCAGTGCTAACTACTATGAGTCAAAATTAATTTTAACTGTAGTTACCCAGAAAAAAATACCTAACCAGGTATGGTGGTACAAATCTGTAATCTCAACACTAGGGAGGCTGAGGAAGGATTCAGAGTTTGAAGCTATCCTGAGCTACACAGTGAAACCCTATCTCAATAAAAAGAAAAAAGGGAGCCAGGGAGACAGCTCAGCAGCCTAAGCAACTGCCTGGCAAACACAAGCACCTGGATTCAATCCCCAGTACTGAACACCGTCTCAACCCCACATCAAGCCAACCACTGAAATCAGGTGTGATAGAGCTGGACAGCAAGACCCTGTACCAAATAAATAAATAAATGATTTTTTTTAAAAAAGAAAAAAAGAGGGTGTGTGTGTGTGTGTGTGTGTGTGTGTGTGTGTGTACGCACTCACATGTGTGGGAGGGGCAGCAAATAAGAAAAATATTTATTTAATATAATGTATTTTTTTTCCTCCTCTATGTTTAGGGAAAGGTCTACAAGTTCAGGGTCTCACTCTTAGATTGGCTCATAGTGATTCTCCTGTTTACAGCCTCCCAAAGGCTGGGAATTACAGGAGTGCCACCATACCCAGTCTCAATTGCTGTCTCAGCACTCCCCAGGAGCAGGGCTGGCATGGCAGGCCCTGGGATTGAACCCCGGCCCCTGCACCTGCTTGCAGGAGCTTTAATCCACTGAGCTATTTGGCCAGCCCTAATATAATGTATCTTGAAGGACTAGACAAATAACTCAGCAGACTAAAGCATCTTGCTTAAGCAGGCACAGCGACCAGGGTTCCATCCCACACTAGCCATGCCAGCCATGCCTGTAGGGACGCACTGAGATGGGGATTGAGACTAGGTGTGGTAGTGCATGCCTGTAATCTCAGTGCTTGGGAAGCTGAAAACAGAAGGACCACTAAGAGTCCAATCTGCATAGTGAGATCTTGTGGACCCTGTACTAAACACATTTTAAAAAAGAAATAAAATAATAAAGTACCTTGAGACTGGCTAGCCACACTTCCATGATGACCCAAGGTCTTTACAATCCATGTACTTATATCTCTCCATTATTTTTAGTGTATCACTCATCTTCATAATCCAAGAAATATTTCAGAGGTCTGGCTTTTACATTCACATTCTAAGTAGCAGATTGGTAGAAGGCGACAAGAAAAGAACAAAAGAAACACGATAGCAGTCTCTCTAAATTTTCTCTTCCCACTTTTCTTGATATTTGATCTCACTATGTTTGCCTACCTTAAATTTCTAGGTTCAACTGATTTTTCTACCTCAATCCTCCAACTAACAGAGAATATACACACACATCACTGCCATCATACTTGACTGTAGCTGTCTTTTAAGGTAGTTATCCCAGAAAATGTTAGACAATATTCTTCAGAATTAATCAATCAATGTCAATCAACAACAGTCACCTCCCACAAAATATGGGGAATTCAAAATTTTTAGTTGGACATTTGTACTTTGTCAATAGGAATGGTGGCTAAGGATATCTAATGATCTATACCTTCATAAAACTAATGAGAACACTGACCCAAAAAATCAAAGCCAACTCTTCAGAATACTAGATATTAACCAATAACTTATAATGCAAAAGGCATTTATTCAAGAAAACTGTCTGAATCATGATAAACAGTGAGACATGACAGTTTAACTTATCCTATTCCTATCCCTCTCCTTGCATAAAGGAATAAATATAGTTTAATATGAAAGATACAATAAATGTAATTTTTGTCTCAAATCTTTTATTTTCCTCTAACTTATTTAAAATACAACTGCAAGCCGGGCGTGGTGGCGCATGTCTGTAATCCCAGCACTCGGGAGGCTGAGGCAGGAGGATTGTTGTGAGTTCTAGACCAGCCTGAGCTACCAAGTGAGCTTAAGGCCAGCCTGAACTGCATAGTGAGACCCTGTCTCAAAAAGACAATAAATAAATAAATAAATAAATAAATAAATAAATAAATAAATAAATAAATAAATAAAATACAACTGCACAAAGAAATACTTCTAAACCTGTGTCAAAAATCATATAATGTGTTTGAAGAGGATTAAAACTGTCAAAGTAGAGACTGGCAGCAAAATATAGTCTTCCTGCAACCTGGAACTGGGCCCCTGGAAAACAATAACTTGATAAAGAAAAAAAATACATCACTGGGGATTGTAAGGGAGTGGGCAATAAAACCAGAAACTACAGAGAAGCTGAAAAAATGAAGCATCAGCAAAGACTAATCTAGATCACCAAAAAACCTAATGAAATGAATACACTAGGTAGGATAAGCAGCTCTGCAGAGAGGGAAAAGTAATCACCAGGGAAAATAGTGCAACGACAATAACAACTCATGACATTTCAGTCAAAACTGTAAATGTCAAAGGCACTCCTCAACCAAAAGACACAGATTGGCAGACTGGTCAAAATACAAAATTTAATGCTTTGCTATATACAAGAAACACACTTAAACCAAAAAAAAAAAAAATCATACACTTAAAAAAAAATCAAAGGATGGAAAACAGTATCCCATGTCATGGGATCCCCCAAACAAGCAATAGTAGCTACCTTATTTTCAGCAATATGTGATTCCAGATGACCTGATAGAAGAAGTAGGGAGGGGTAGGAGAGTAGGGGATAAAAAAAAAAAAAGAAGTACGTTGTTATGTACATGTACAAACTCTACACAATAAACAAAACCTGTATGCATTACAAACATGTACTAATAAAAAAAAAAACTCATCAAAAAAGGCAAAGATAGCCTGGGAGATAGCTCAGTGGTAATAAGTGCTTGCCTGGCAAGCACAAGGTCCTGAGTTTGATCCCTGGTACCAAAAATAAAAAAGGCAAAGGTCACTACATATTGGCTATTGGAAAAATTCAAAAGGAAGAAATAACAATTATAAATATTTATATGCACCAATTCTGATCCACCTAACTTCATAAACAAGTACTACTGGATATAAGAGATCATATAAACAACACAATTATAGTAGGAGACCTCAATACTTTCAAATCACAAAAAGGTAAATCACTTGGACAAACTAATCAACAAAGAGGACTTCTGGAAAGATGGCAGGGTGGTGAACAAAAGACAAACATCCCCCCACCCAAGATTTGGCATCCAGACCCTGGAATAAAGAAATGCAATGAAGAAAACAAGTGAATTCTCAGGACACATTAAGGATCTGAAATGAGAATTGAAACCCACAAGAAGAGTAAAGAGAGACCTCAATGAAGAAGGTGGCAAGTGATGCTTTCTACCTATGTGGGAGGGATAGCTTGGACTTGCAGAGGCAAGGTGACCACTGCTGATGCGAAAGGCCTCCGCAGGGACATGTGCCAGTGTAACAGAGCAGTGGGTATGGCAGGCTACAGTGAAAGTTGAGGTGTTCTGGTTCAGATGTACCCCAGAAGGAGGGGGTTGGCAGGTAGCCATCTTGGTTATGGGCCAACTGAGCTGGGAAAACAGAGCAGTGGCTATGTGGTGCCACCTAGAGGCTCCCAGTGTCAGGGAAAGGCAGAATTGAGTTCAGATTGGCAGGTGGTCAAGGAGCCAAGTTCACAGCAGCAGGTGGAACAAGGAGTGTTTCTGGCTGAACAGAGTTCCACCTCATAGCCAGAAACAGCCTGAGCTTCTGGAACTAAACATGCATTTTGCTGGGATTATGCACTACCCACCATAAATCTACAGCTGGTTTGCTGAGATTAATCAGCATATATCGGGGCTCTGTCTGCCCACCCTGTCTACCCTTAAGAGCAGAGACACACCCTGAAGTGCAAACCTTTTTTCTTCTGCTTTTTTTCCCTTGATTGTTCTTATTTTTATATGACTGTGAACATTATTTCTAATTCTGTTGTTACTGTTCTGTTCTGCGCATGTTTTTATTTTTTCCTTCTCTCCCTCCTGTCTTCTTCTCCAGCTTTCCAAAATACACATAATCTCCCTTTGTCCTCTACCCTTGCTTCTAATCTCTCCCTCTTCTTTTTTGCACTGTTTTTTTTTTCTTCCCAAACCCATTTAAATTTCTCCCCTGAAGGGAAAAGTCACCATATTTAGGGCATCTTTATTATATAAAATTGTCTGCTTTGTTTTAAAGTGTAGAATTTTTTTCTTTTTTTAATTTTCTTTTTATTATTTTTAATTAATTTTATTGAGAAAGAAATAGCAATGAGACAGTTTCAAAATAGGTTAGTAGCCGGGCGTGGTGGCGCATGCTTGTAATCCCAGCACTCGGGAGGCTGAGGCAGGAGGATTGTTGTGAGTTCGAGACCAGCCTGAGCTACAAAGTGAGCTTAAAGCCAGCCTGAACTGCATAGCGAGACCCTGTCTCAAAAAGACAAAAAAAAAAAAAATAGGTTAGTAGGACAGTTACAATATTAATACATTGCATATTGTCATCTATTCATAGTACATGATATTTTGTCTAAACACTACTAGTGCAAATCTTCCTTCTCATTGAACTAAGAGAAAGTAGCTGTATATTTATCCTAATTATTTTGTATATAAAGATATATATATATATTATATATTTTTATATATAAAAGTGTATATATAGTTCTACAAAATGGTCCTTCATTTATATCCCCTTCTTTTGTTTAGTTTTGTCAGAGATGGATATTCCACTGCCATTCAAATACTGTATGTGCATGAATTCAGCAAAGTAATCCAATATAGTCCAGTAGTCTATAATAGTAGTGGGTTATCCACAGAACTGGAAATGTCAGAAGTTGTTGACTTGAGCCTTTTACAGTTCAGCATATTAATATGGTTTTATTTTTTATACCTGTTTTTATACTTTTCTGCTAGATGTTTAAGACCAAGATAAAGCAAAACCTGTATAACAAAAAATATAACTCTTTTATCTGACAAAGTCAGTCAAATCCCCTCAGGATTTACCCTGAAACTATGGACCGCAGTTTGTGATTCTTTGCCAGTGTCAGCCATGTGGATGAGTCACAATCATTGCTTGACCAATTTGCTCTCTGTGAAAGCCTGAGAATGTTTTCTCTCTAGGTAACTCCATTAGGCACATTCTACGTCATTGATCACTTTCTTCTATGGCCCCATAATCTCCTTGAACAGAAAATCTGGGACATCACTGAGTTACAGGATGTTACAGTACAGGTTCTCCTATGTCCTGAGTCCTCACTGACCTTGAAGGGCTAGGACCAAAATGTTGGCTGTCTTTGTAGCCTTTCTTTTTCTCTAATTTTTGGTCTGCAAACTTAAGTTGTTATCCCTGCAGAAGAGAACCTTAATGATATTATTATCCTAACATAGACAGTTGAGCTTAACATCACTATCTGTCTGAATATCAAACACCTTAGACATAACATGGAACATGTATTTTCCATCAATCATTGATATGCTAAACTTTAAGTCCCTATAGAATGTGAAAAAAATTAAAAAGTCTGCTTTGTTTTAGATTTAGTTATATAACCACAAACCTAGTTGATATGGTTAAAGGCAAATTAATAGTTACCTCAGTTTGTAATTTTCTAGGCTATGTTTAATGTTATCGTTATTGCTGATTGTACTACTTTAGGCAAAGTGATACAATTCTTTCTTCTTTCTTTCTTCTCCTTCTTCTCCTCCTCCTCCTCTTCTTCTTCCTCCTCCTCCTCCTCCTCCTCCTCCTCCTCCTCCTCCTTCTTCTTCTTCTTCTTCTTCAGCAGAATATTTAGTAGGGGAAAGAAAGCTTCTGTCTGAAAAAGGGACAGAAGGTGAATAGGTTGCCCTGATACATTTCTTCTAATAAATTGTTCTTTCTAGCATGCCAAAATTTATATTCCTTGAGGTAATAAACAATATTATAGGCCAATAGCAAAGAGCTATGGGCTGGGAAAAAATAGTAAGCAACTTCTCATCTCCAATAAATGGAAGAGGTAGAACCTTGTAACAGACTCATAACCAAAATTCCAGCTACACCTGAAAGGCATCTCTGAGAAGTAATCAAGGGTTCTCAATACTGGCAATAAAGCTACTCACCACAGACAATTTATAACCATCAACCCAGGAACTAAACTTTAAAAATAGAAAATAAGAAGATATGGAAACAAGATGGAATCCTAGACTTCTAGCTCACCAAAGACAAAACTAGAGGGAATCAGATGGAACCATTCAAAAGCCACCCACCTGGACTGTCCAAAGTGGTAACAGCAGAGAAACAAAGAAGATGCATAAAGTGTTAGGAAAAATTAAATCAGAAATAATTTCTCAGACAGCTACAGAGAAGTTGACCATAAAAGATATGGTTAGTGACTCTAGAGCAGATACAGATGAAAATTTAGAGGAGTTTAAGAAAATGATAGAAATCTTGAACACCTAATAAAGAAAAGAAATGGGATCCATGAAAAGAATTCCAACACAGGCAGTAAAGCTTCCACTAAAACTAGAGATAGCAAAATGAGCCATCTGAGGACAGAATCTCAGCTATAGAAGACAGGATTTCAGGTAGCAATCAAGAAAAGGATTATCTAGGTTTGTAGTGCATGCCTATAAGCACAGCACTCAGGAGGCTGAAGCAAGAGGATTTCTGTCAGTGCAAGGCCAGCCTGGGCTACAAAATGAGTTCAAGGCCAATCTGAGTTGCATAGTAAAACCCTATCTCAAAGAGACAAAAAATAAAAATAGCAAGGGACCATAAAACCCAATTTAACAGCAGTTAGATAATGCAAAGAAGAATAGCATAAGATTGATCAGAATCCATGAAAAAGCAGAAGATAGCACAAACATTTAAAAAAAAAACTATTTCCAGAGTAATGACAGACTTCTCAACACAAACCCTCAAGTCATGGAGAGTTTAGAGAGAAATATTTCAAGCCTTAAAAGAAAACAGCCTCCAACTTTAGTAAACAACAGGACTCCAAGATGGCTTCTGTTGTACCATTAAAAGAGAAGAAACTTTTCAATGTGGAAGTAGGGGAAACTGTTAGATGTGAAAGCTGTTCAGCTGGGTATTGATGCAGGATTTCACTCCTATGGGCATTAGTCAGACATTTCAGAAAAGTTACTACCGGTATTGCAGCCAAGTACATCAGTGTGAAGAAAGAGGGCATTGCCAGGCTTACCATGGTGCTGGCAGGCTACATGCTTTTCAGCTACTGCCTTTCCTACAAGTAACTCAAACATGAGCAGCAACTGAAATACTGCTGAAAAGATGTCAGTGTGGAGGGCACACTCTGTACTCCAGACTGTTACTGCCTCTTCCTGCTCCTGTCTGTACACAGCTTAATCATACCTCAATTTGTCCATAGCCTAAATGAGAAATAATGCTCAATAAAAGGTGACCAGTTTCATGTCAAATTCATGTGCCCCGCATAAGTATCTTTCAAAACTGATAGGGAAGTAAGATACTTCCATCACAAAGAACACTTGAAGAAATTTATGACCATTAAGACAGCATGTCAAAGTGTTCTGAAGGATATTCAACAGCAAGATAACCAAGACTACAGTTCCATGAATCCCAGCAGAATGAATCCATCAGGCAAGTAATTACAGTGGAAGGATAAAAGGGAAGCAGCAACAAGAAACTAACATGACAAGTTAATACATAGCAGTTTTAACCATCATTGGTCTCAATTCACCAATTGAGAAACATTATAAGAATGGGTCAAGAACCACTAAGAAGACAGCAACATGCAACGTATTAACTATTGAAACTGTCCTATTAATCAGTTTTGAAACTGTCTCATTGATATTTCTTTCTCAATAAAATTACTTTTTAAAAAAAAAGAATGGGTTAAGAAACAAGATCCAACAATATGCTGCATTTGAAAAACATATTTATCAAAAAAAATGAAAAACATTTAAATCTAAAAGAAATTCATAGACTAAAAGTTAAAGGATTGAAAACAATACTCCACGAAACAGGTACTTGTAGAAAAAGAAAGGATATTCTATCTGCAGACAAAATGGAATTCAAGCCAAGGCGAATAAGAAGAGACAAAGAAGGTCACTGAATACTCATTAAGGAAATAATACAAAGGAAGCAATAAAAATCATAAATATAGATGCACCAAACACTAGCATACTGAACTATGTAAAACAAGTATTAATGGACATGAAAAATCAAATAAGCACTAGTACAGTATAATGGGGGATCTCAATACCCCTCTATCACAAATAGATCAACTAGACCAAAAATTAACAAAGAAATATTAGAGCTAAACCAAACCTTTGAACAAATGGACTTGGTAGATGTCAATGAGTGTTCCACGTCACAGCATCAGACACATCCTTCACCAGCTTAACATGGGACTTTCTCAAAAATAGACCATATGAGCCGGGCGTGGTGGCGCAGGCTTGTAATCCCAGCACTCGGGAGGCTGAGGCAGGAGGATTGTTGTGAGTTCGAGACCAGCCTGAGCTACAAAGTGAGCTTAAGGCCAGCCTGAACTGCACAGTGAGAACTGTCTCAAAAAGACAAAAAAAAAAAAAAAAATAGACCATATGGGGCCGGGGAGATGGCTCAGTGGAATAAGTGCTTCCCTGGCAAGTACAAGGGCCTGAGTTCGATCCCCGGTCTGCCAAAAAAAGAAAAATATAGACCATATGTTAGATTATAGAACATGCTTAAGTAAAACCAGAGAAATGGAAATTATTCCATGTTTATTATCAGACCATAGTACAATGAAATCGGAAAAAGTGGCAAAAAAAAAAACACAAAAAATTCTTTTTTAAAACACTTTAAAGAGGAAAGAAACAATAACAAAGACAAAAACAAAGCACCATAAGACAATAAAAGTGGTACAGACTTTCAAAATAAGATTGGGAAATTAACAATGGTTGATGAGACTGTGTGTGGTGGCACGCACCTGTAATCCCAGCACTTTGGACGCTGAAAGCAGAAGAATCACTAAAAGTCCAGTCTATGTAGTGAGACTGTAGACCCTGTATACACTGTAGACCCTGTCCTAAAATACAAAAAAAATTTGTTTTTATATTACATGCTATCGTCAAATTTGTTACTCAGACTACCAGATAAAGGCATGTAAGATAGATCACATAGTTAAAGCATTAACTCTCCCTTTCCCTAAATCTTGAATTTTTATCTTTTTTATTTATTTTAAAGAGAGTATAAAATAATAGATAGGATATTAAAAGTGACACACCTGTTTTAAAAAACAAAAACAAATGAAAGGCATTCAGTGGTGGTTGTTACATTGCACAGTGCTGTCTTCAATATAGTTGCTCAAATTACAGATATTAGGGGCCAGGAAGATGGCTCAGTGGAGCACGGGCTTCAAGCTCAAGGGCCTGAGTTCAATCCCCCGTTCCACAAAAAAAAAAAAAAAAATTACAGATACTAGTATATAAAATTGGTCAAAGTAATAATTTAAGCATTAATTGCTAGCTTCAAAAAAATGATAGAAATTAGTAGTAGAATTGTCTTAGCTACCCTTGTGTATACTTCCATGATTTTTCCGCTTCTTTTTTTTCCTATCTTCTCCTTTCTCTCATCTCCATTATTTATTCCTTATATTCAGCTTCTTTCCCTTTTACTATATCTATTGTATCTTTCAGATTTTATTTATTCTTCAGGTTCTTACACTGAAATATGATGTTCATACATGTGACTCTGATTTATTGCTCTTTTTTTTTTTTTTTTTTTTGATGGTACAAGGGATCAAACTCAGGACCTTGCATTTGCCAGGCAAGCACTCATTCCACTGAGCTATCTCCCCAGCCCTTTATTTTAATTTTGTACTTTTTTTTTTTTTTTTTTTTTTTTTTTTTTTTTTTTTTTTTTTTTTTTTTTTTTTTTTTTTTTTTTTTTTTTTTTTTTTTTT
>PVKA01020536.1:0-40195 GCA_004027165.1 Ctenomys sociabilis | reverse complement strand
ATTAAATGCTTCAAAACGATTGAACCAAGAAAGTTTTCATGATAGTAAAGAAGTACTAAGAATAAAACATGAGATAAATGCTGGAATAACAAATAAATGACCAGCACTTCTGATAGTTTGGGGATAGGATATCGCACAAAGTTCTAGTGTGTTGTGGACATGGATAACGACTATGACACTTACTGGTGGCCAGGTGTCACTTGTGGGACTGAGCTATAGCTATTTCCTTGAAATCCATCAGTAGTTCCATATGGAATCTTGACCCAAAGGGTACAAGACAAGTCCATTTGTAGAGCATGCTGATGGAAATAATTTGTTGCTGTATTCAAAACAATAACTGAAAGACTACCACTGTATATCTCTTATTCTCCTGTGTTCGTTTGTCCTATTTGGTGGGTTCTTTCCATTCTCATTCATGGGGTTGTGATCATTTTGTTCCCTCTCTAAAACATCATTTAGTACTCTGTATAGGCTTGGCTTTGTCATCATGAAATTCTTTAGTTGTTCTTTGTCAAGGAAGTGTTTTACTTTTCCATTACACTTGAAAGAGAGTTTTGCAAGATATATTAGTCTGAGGTGGAATTTATTTTCTTGCAAGACTTGAAATACTTTGCTCCATGCTCTTGTCTTGATGGTTTGTGAAGAGAAAACTGCCGTTATTCTGATGGGTTTTCCTTTAAATGTGATCTGTTTCTTTTCTTTAGTGGCTTTTAGTATACTGTTCCTGGGCTGAATTTCTGGGATCTTGATTTTTATATGTCTGGGAGTGGTTTTAATTGGGTTGATGTTATTTGGAGTTCTATATGCTTCGGTTCCCTGAATGTCAGATTGTTGCCCCATATTTAGGAAATTTTCTGCTATTACTTCTGCCCATATTCTTTTTATATCATTTGTGTTGACTCCTTCCTTTTCATTGATGCCTATTAGTCTACATTGTTCATCTTTGCATCGTCTTGAAAGTGTTGAATTATTTTTTCCTGCATCCTGGTTGTTTATAAGAGATCTTTACTTACTTTTTCACTAGCTGCAATAGTGTCTTTTAGGTCAGAAAGTCTATTTTCAGTTTTACTCTAACAGATTTAGCAGCTTATGATTGAGGTTTTAATTTCATGTTTATCACTTGAGATCTGTTTCATACGTTCTATTTTTTCCTGTATTGCTTATTCATAGGATCCATCATGTTTGTTATCAGTGTATTCTCTGCTCTATTTTTTTTTTTTATCAGTGTATTGCTTAGAAGCACTCAGTACTTCTTTGATTATAGTTATCACTACATTTTTTACTTCAGAAATTATTTCGGATCTGATTTCTTCTATCCCTTTGTACAGTTGTTTCTTTACTTCCAACACTATTATTTCATAGATTTCAGGTGTGTGATTTCCAATTTCCTCTCTGCTAGTGTCTTCTGCATTTGTACTGGGTGGACTCGGGGCCTGAAATTGGTTTTTGTTCCTTCTCTTTGACATTTTGTGTACCACTGATTTTTCACCTTTGGTGTAGAGCTTCGATAGAGTTTTTACCTTAGCACCAGGTCTGGATCTACAAAGTTCAGACTCCTCTAGATGTGTGTGGCTTGGGTCTGGCTGCTGTGCTCCACTTCTTCCTGCTGCAGCCCTGTAAGTGAACCGTTTATGTCACACTGGCAAAATATTCTGCCCCTGAATCAGCTGCCTGGGTCTTGCCTCTAGCCTCTTTGCAGGGAGTTCCACTGAAGGGTCACTTCAGAATCCAGCAGCCCATGCTGTCTCACTCACATGCAGGGCCAGTGCTCTGGGTCTATTCAGGGTCCAGCGGCCCGGGTGGTCTCACTCATATGCCAGCCCTGCGCTCTGGGTCGGATGATGATCTGGCTGCCTCACTCACATGCCAGGCCTGTGCTGAGTCACTTCAGGACCCAGTGGCCCAGGCAATCTCCTGATTAATTGTTCTTACCCACTGAAGTATACACTGTTTTTTCTTATGTGATATATGTTCTATTTCAATAGTCTGTTTGCCTATTTCTGTCAATTGTCTACTGATTTGAATTCTAGAATTACAGTATGTTGTATTATCTGGAAACAAGATCATTTCTTAACAAGCGTACTGGTTATGGAGTCACACTACTCCAGCATTCAAATCCCAGCTCTACCTTCAGTAGAGGAATAATATAATATTACCAGAGTTAACATCACTTCTAAGCTTCAGCTTTCTAATCTGTGAAGTATAGAGAAAAATAAAACCCACTTCATGGGGTTATATAAATGAACTAAAGTTGTGAAAAGTCATGAAAACTGCTCAAAAATAGTTACTGCACTTCATATTTTTAAATTTTTTATCAAGGATTAGCCATCCAAAAGAACTTTAAGGTGTTTCATACAATTACAATATTTTTCAAGTTGCATTTCTTATTTGTTTGGAGTTGATTGAACTTCCACTCAAAAGATATGCTTTTCTACATACTCTGATGTTTTCTGAACATCAATAAAATTTTAGAGCCATTTTCTAAGATTCTGTGACTTTTTTGTTATACCCATTTATATATATTTTATGGTGTTCTGTTTGTATGGTAAGTAGAATTCTTCTCAATTCCATTTTTAAGCAATTATTAAAATGGATCGGGAAGAATTTTTTCTTGTTTATCAATGATTTTATTTTTTGTTTAATCCCATTTGCTAGTAGAGTGCCTTGATGTAATGTTAAGTAGGAAAAATAATACCTGGTATCCCTAGATTGTTTCTTATTTTAATTGAAGATATTAATGTATTGAAATTTATAATTATATTTGCTATTAGCTTTTTAAAAACAGACATTATCATATCTAAATAATCTCTGTGTTATCATTGTGTTCCTACAGTAGCTTTTTTCCTTTTATTTTGAGGAGTAGAAACACGAGCATGAAAAACAGAAACAGAGTAACATATAGCAATACATACAGTACAGATTTTCAAAATAAGAACAGTTGATTAACAATGATTCATATGTTATCTATTTTTATTGTGAAATCTATTACTCAGATTAACAGACACAGTTATGCAAGATGGGACATATGACTGAATATTACCACATGCTCTCATGAAAACTTAAATTTTTGTTCTTGTCTCTCAGTTTTTTATTACCGTTTTAATAAAAATTTCACCTTAAAGAGAGTATAGTAATAATTAATATGACATTAGAAATGGTACACATTTAGAAGACAAAGATGACAGATACTTCAAGCATGGTTTTGTACTACACATTGCTGTTCTCAATGTAGTAGCAATGTGATTATGCCACATATATCATCATAGAGTTGGTCAAGGTGAGAATACTACATCTTAACTGCTATCTTCAAAAACCTCATGGAGGGCTGGGAAGATATCTCAGTAGAATAAGAACTTGCCTGGCAAGCACAAGGGCCTGAGTTCAATCCCTGGTTCCAGAAAAGAAAAAAAAGATTTGTTTAAAAAAAAAAAACCTTATGGAAAGTCTCAGGATAATTGCCTTAGCCATCTTGTATATATATACATGTATGGCTTTGTTCCTACCTTATTTGCTATCTTTTCTCCTTTCTCTCCCTTTTAAGAGAGAGAGAATATTCTCCCTTAAGTTCTGTTACTTTCCATTTAACTGTGTCTATTAAGCCTTTCAGTTTTTATTTCTTCTTTCGAGCTATTATGCTAGGGAGACAATATGATATTTATACATATGGATCTGATTTATTTCACTTATGAGTATAGTCTCAAGCTGCATTCACTTAGCTATGAAGGCTTCGAGTTTGTTTTTCTTTAGAGTGAAGTAATAATCCATTGTACAAAAATGCCACATCTTTTTCATCCATTCCTCAGGTGTTAGGCATTTTTGTTGTTTCCAAGATTTCACTGTCACAAATTGTGCCCCTATAAACACAGGTGCACATATATGACTATGATATGATGTTTTCAGTTCTTCTGGGAAAATTCCCAGAAGGGGGATAGCTGAATTGAATGGCATTTCCAGCCCTAGTTTTTGGAGGATTCTCCACACTGATTTCCATAATGATTGTACTAGTATACATTCTCATCAGCAGTGGAAAAGGGTTCAATTTTCCCTGCAGCCTCTTCAGCATTTGTTGTTGGTTGATTTCTTTATGATAGCTATTCTTTCTGGGGTGAGATGGTAACTCAGTGTTTTTTGTTTGTTTGTTTTATATACCTCAAATGGCCAGTGATGTGGAGCATGTTTTCATGTATTTATTTGCCTCTTGTATTTCTTCTTCAGAGAAGTGTATATTCACTTCAAATGCCCATTGTTGGATTGGGTCTTTAAATTTTGTGGCCCTAATAATATTTAGGTCTTTATACATTCTAGGTAGAAGACCTATATCTAAGTGATTATTAGTTAAGAATTTTTCCAAATTTGTGAGTTGTCTTTTTACTCTGCTGGTAATTTCTTTTGATGTGCAGAAACTTCTCAAAAAGAGGAGGACCCAGTTGTTAATTCTTTCAAGTATTTCATGGGCAGTTTGATTTTTGTCCATGAAATGTTTACCTGTATCTTCAAGATTTCCATCTACTTTGTCTTCCAGTTTATCTAGAGTTTCTATTTCAGTGTTTAGATCTTTAGTCTATTTTGACTTTAGTTTAGTGCATAGTGATAGACTCAGGTCTAGTTTTACTTTTCAGCATGTAGAGAGCCAGTTTTTCTAGCCCCATTTGTTAAAGAGGCTAAATGTTCACTGTTTCTTCCAGTGTTTGGCCTATTTGTCAAAGATAAGATGGCTAAGTGTGATTGTGGTTGTACCCGCATCTTCTAATCTATTCCATTGATCCTAAGGTCTACTTTTTGCCAGTACCATGCTGATTTTATCATAGTAGCTTTATAGTGTAAGTTCAACTCAGGGATCATAATGCCTCCTGCCTTACCTTTGTCACCCACAATTGCCTTTGCTATTCTAGGTCTTTTCTGGTTCCAAATAAATTTTAGGAATGATTTCTCTAGGTTTGTGAGGTATGTTGGTGGAATTTTGATAAGGATTGTATTAAATCTGTATAACAATTTTGGGAGTATGGCCATCTTCACAATGTTGGTTATTTCTATCCAGGAGAAGGGAATATCTTTCCATTTTCTGAAATCCTCTACAATCTCTTTTTTCAGAGTGCTGTAATTTTCATTGAATCAATCTTTGACTTCTTCAGTTAGATTAATTCCTAAGTATTTCACTTTTTGTAGTGCTATTATAAAGTTATTGTTTCTCTAATTTCTCTCTCAGTGTGTTTGTTATCTGTGTAAAGGAATGCTTTTGACTTTTGGTCATTGACTTTATAACCTGCTCTGCTACTGAATTTGTTAATTAATTCCAGGAGCTTATTGGTGGAGTTTTTGGTTCTCCCAAGTTAGTATTATGTCAACTGCAAATAATGATAGTTTAACTTCTTTACTTATTCTTATTCCTTTTATTTCTCTCTCTTGTCTACTGGCTTTAGCTAATGACTCCTGAACTATATTGAATAGGAGTGGTAATAAAGGACATCCTTGTCTTGTACCTGATCTGACAGCAAAAGATTTCAGATTTTCCCAATTACAATTAAGTTGGCTGTTGGATTGTCATAGATGACTATTATCAGATTGAGGTAGAGTCACCTATTCCAATTTTCTGTAGGGCTTTGATCATGAATGTGTGTTGGACTTTGTCAAAAGCCTTTTCTGCATTAACTGAGATGAACATGTGGATTTTGGATTTGGCTCTATTGACACAGTGCATTACAATTATAGATTTGCATATGTTGAACAATCATTTATCCCTAGGATGAATCCTACCTGGTCATGCTGTATTATCTTTTTAATGATTTTCTATTTGCTAGGATTTTATTGAGGATTTTTGCACCTGTGTTCATGAAGGAGATTGGCCTATAGTTCTCTTCTTTAATTGTATCTTCCTTTGGTTTTGGTTTCAGTATAATACATGTCTCCAGGAATGATTTTGGGAGGATTGCTTCTTTTTCAATTTCATTGAAGAGTTTCTGTAAATTCTTGTAGAATTCAGCTGTGAATTCTTCAGGACATGGGTTTTCCTTCATCAGTAAGTTTTGTATTACATTTTCAATTTCATTGGATGATACTGAGAATTCTTGCAGCATCTTGATTCCGTTTTGGTAATTTGTACCTTTCTAGGAATCTGTCCACTTCTTCTGTGACTTCGTTTCTGTGAGAGTAAAGGTTTTCAAAGTAACTATTGATGATCTTCTGAATTACCACAGAAGCTGTGATAAGTTTGCCCTTTTCATTTCTTATTGCTTGAGTTTGGGTTTTTCTTTTTTAAAAATATTTATTTACTTATTTATTGATTGATGAGTTTAGCTAGGGGCTTATCAACTTTACTTAATCTTTCAAAAAACCAACCTTTTGTTTCATTAATTCTTTGTATTGTTTTCTTTGTCTCAATTGCATTTATTTCTGCTCTAATCTTCATACTTTCCTTCCATCTTTGGGCTTTGGGCTTCATTTGCTCTTCTTTTTCTAGAAATTTAAGGTGTAGCATTAGCGTATTTATTTGTTCCCATTCTGTTTTCCTCATATGTGAGCTAATACCTATAAATTTCCCTCTAAGAACTGTTTTTATTGCATCCCATAAATTCTGAAAATTGTGCTTGAATTTTCATTGAATTTTAGATATTGTTTAATTTCTTGTTTAATTTCATCTGTAATTCATTGGTTGCTGAGGAGGGTGTTATTTAATTTCTGTGTGTTAGGCCAGCCAAATGGCTCAGTGGATTTAAGCACCTGCAAGCAGGCATGGGGCCAGGGGTTCAATACCTGGAACTGCCTTGCCAAAACTGCCCCCATGGTGCACTGAGACAGCAATTGAGGCTGGGCATGGTGGCACGCACCTTTAATACCAGCTGTTGGGAGACTGTAAACAGGCAGATCACTATGAGTCCAATCCAGTAGTGAGACCTTGAACACCCTATAAATCTTTCCCTAAAATATAAAAAGAATAAAAAATTCTATTGATTTATGGGGTTTTTGTCATCTCATTTGTCATTTATTTCCAGTTTCATTGCACTGTGATCAGATAATATGCATGGGATAATTTCTGGGTTTTTTTTTTTTTTTGCATATACTTCAGCATGACCTATAGACTAGTATGTAGTCTATTTTAGAAAATGACCCATGTGAAGCTGAAAAGAATGTGTATTCAGTTGTAGTTGGGTGGAACAATTGAACTCTGCAAATATCTACTAAGTTCAGTTGTTCAAAGGTCTGGTTCAGTTCTGCTACTTCTTTGCTAATTTTTTGTCTGCTTGACCTTATCTTTTTTGGATAAGAGGGCACTAAGGTTTCCTGTTAAGATTATGCTATTGAATATTAGATTTTTCATGACCATTAAGATTTGTCTTATATAGCTGGGTGCTCCTGTGTTTTGTATGTATGTATTTATGAGTGTTACCTCTTCCTCTTGAATTTTTCCCCTACTCAGCATGTAGTGGCCTTCTTTATTTCATTTTATCATTCTTGGTTTGAAGTTGAGACTGTCTGTGAACAGGATAGCTACCCCTCCTCTTTTTGAGGTGCTAGAGCAAGTAGTATATTTTTTACATCCTTTGACTTTCAGCCTGTGAATTTCTTTATGAATTAAGTGTGTTTCTTATATACAGTGTATTGTTGGGTCTTGCTTCCTAATCTACTGTGCCTTTTAATTGGTGAATTGAGCTTATTTACATTGATGGTAATAATTGAGATGTATTGACTTATGTCTGACATGTTATTTGCCTGCTGTTGTTTATCTATTTTCCTCCTGCATTTAACTGTTTGCCCTATTTGGTGGGTTCTTTCCATTCTCATTCATGGAGTTGTGTTCATTTTGATCCCTTTCTAGAATACCTTTTAGTAGTCTGTGTGGGGTTGGTTTGGTTGTCATGAATTTCTTTGGTTGTTCTTTGTCATGGAAGTATTTCACTTCTACATTAAACTAGAAAGAGAGTATTTCAAGGAGTATCACTCTATGTTGAAATGTGTTTTCTTGCAAGACTTGAAGTACTTTGCCCCATGCTGACCCAATCTGATTAGTATTTGGCTTGCCTCTTTCAGTTTTTTGTTCCAGGAGAGAAGGACCTAGAGTACATTGAATTGGTGAGCCATTTCTAGAAAGAACTATTTAATAACTGCCCCACCAACACCATTCAATCAGACCTTTCAATCCCTTTCTCTGTGGTAATATAATCTGTCCTTGTTCTATATTTTCCAAGACAGTTTACCATTCTATCCACAATCCATTCCTTGAGAAGGACAAAGGGAATAAGTAGCAAACATCTTTTCTTTGAGGATAATTTCAAATGCTTACTTCTGCTCACATCTGATTGACCAGAGTTTAGTGACATGGCCATTGCTCCCTGCCTATGTTTTAGCAGGTCTATAATCAGATCTGAAATCCTTTCAATGTGGAAAAAAGTATGTAAATATTGGTACAAGAGAAGTCTCTTCATCACTGAATAAAATCAATTTGCATTGGAAAACATAGTTTTCTACTTCAACAACTTTTTCTCTATACCAACAAAAATCCTTCATAACAAACACTCAAAGCCTCAAGATTAAATTAATGAGCTTTATTAAAGCTATTAAATTTCAATATTTTAAGAATAGTCTTTGCTGTACTTTAATCAAAGAAAGCTCAACATAATAATAAGAGAAAGAGGATCTAAATTAGTCTATATTTTATGGTACTGAGTATACAAATGTGACTTTCTCATCTTTAAAAACAAGTTTGTAAGAAATCATCTCAGTATTGTTGTGTTCCCAAAACCATATACCAACAATTTCTTATTATTTAAAATTTTCTGTCACTAAATATTTCCAGTTTCTGATTTCACCTTAATTTTAATCAAGGCTGAGTCAATGACTTTGAAGCTTAAGAGTCTATGACTGTCTGACTTGCAATGAACAACTAGAAGTTCTTTCTGCTGGCTAGAAGTCTTCTGTGTCATATGGCTGTGTGCTTAGACATAGATCTTCTGTGTTTTCTTGGAACCCACACAACATTAATGGCAATGGCAAGCATAAACATCTTCACTTATCCAAAGATATAAAACTCCTTGCTATCCAGGAAATATTTGTGAATGAAGACACTAAAGGCTTATCCGCAAATTAAATCAAACCATCATAAATTTGTACCATGTTTTGCCTTTGGTAGAATGAATGCTTTGTCTGTCAAATGTTCATATTCTGTCTTGATCAGACACTAACATGTATGGTAAGCAATGGGCCTGAGGCTATTATTGTACTTACATAAAGAAGAGGTCAAGTACCATGTCACTGACTTGGCCTGTGATTCATAGGTTGTTATCATCTCATATAGAGTGGCAAGGGAATCAGGGTGGATTGGCTTCAGCTGCCCTTACACATAGGCCATAGAGCCAGGACAATGAATCTTAACACTATCCACAGAACAGATGTTTGTAAATTAACTTTTACTTCTAGGATAAAACCCAGAACATGACTCTCAAAATTTTAAATCTGTAGACAGAGCTCCAGTTCATGAAAGACTTAGAGGTTAATATAATCACACACACACACAGACACACACACACAGACACACACACACACGCACACACACACACTCCAGTGAGAAAAGAGACAGAAAATTGCAGCTCAGTCCAGGAAAAAAAACACAGCAGAGAGCTAGATCCCATCAGAAGCCCTTCTAACTGTGGTGATCATGACAGACTAAGCCTCCCTCCCTGCTTCTGCCAGGAAACCTACAGTTTCCCCCAGAAACTTGGGACAGAAATAAGAGATACACTGATGTTCCTTTTTTTTCAACTATTAAACCCACAAACAGCATCAACCTGTATAATGAAGATAAGAGAATCTGCAATCAAACTGAAATATGAAAGGAGAAAAGAATGGTATTAATAAAATCTATTTTCCAGAGGTGTGAAAGCCACATGAGGTAATACATGTAAAGCCTTTGCCTAACACACAGACTTGTATGAGTGATTATTATGCTCGATTATAAGGTCACATCCATCTTGAGTATCAACCAAAATGAAATGAACTGGTTTTATGTAACAATGAAATGGCCAAGGTATCCAGTCAAAAAAAAAGAAGAAAAGAGGATTAGAGGAAGGCAGAGAAAAAGGAGGATAAGAAGGAAGAGGAAAAGATATGGATAAAGAAAATAAAGATCTGAAGTCTAGAACCAAAATTTAAGATTAAAAGGTTACCTTTTAAATTCTGACATTTGCTTATTACAAATTAGTATAAAATGTTGTTACATAAATCTATTAAACTCAGTCAAAATTTACATTTTCCATAAACATGTGCCACTTAGAGGGCAAGAAACTCATAAACAGATTAGGGAATTATGTCAAGTAGTGAACAAATCCAAGACGTAGATATATATGTGTGTGTTGGGACCAACAAAAACTCCCACAATTTAAAAGTATGATCCAATTCTTAGAGGCTTCTTACCATTATCTCCTCAAGGAAAAGATGCTTCCATATGAGAAATATGGACAGAAAATCATAACACATGATGGTCTTAAAAGAGATTCATGTTTCTATTTGCAGTATGGCAGACCAGGTTTTTAAGTCAAGCCTTTCACTGAAAATAAATATAGCAGATATTTATCATTTTGATAGACTTTCTTAATGGACTGTTTTGAGCACCAAACAAATACATTTTGGTTCCCAAGTTGAAAGAGTTCACTAGGAACAAGCAACATGGGAAACATAACACACATAACTGCAGAGCTGACACAAAGTCAAAGCAGAGTAAATGTCACCTGAAAAGAACTTTACACAATGTAAACTATGACCTATATTTGAGGAATGGGCATTGCAGCAGTGGTATGGGCAAGGCGTTCCAGGCAGAAATGGAGCCAGCCTTTTAGAGGCAATGAGACAGCAAGTGTGTGGATGGAAGGGTCAGCTTGGCTGGTGCAGAAGACCCCATCAGAGGAGGGAGAATCTCTAATCCTTATTGGCATCTTCTATAAGATTTCTGGAGCACTTACCTTGGGCCATTTTATGAGAAGGTAGTAAATAAACTCTGTGGATTCACTGAACCTTTCTAACTCAGATACAGCCTATTTTTATCAGATTTATGGTTTGTGTCTAGATGCCTCTACCCAAAGCCTCATGCAGTCGTAGGAGAGTCCTCTGGACTTTCCAGAGATTGCTTAATCTAGAGGCTATGGCTGATTCATAGCCCAACAGTGAGATGAAGGGCATGGGAACTCACCTAGGGTGAGTAGTCTGCATTGAACATGAGGAACAGAAGCTCATCTTTCGCTTGTTGCTTTTTCTGTCTTCCCCTGCCATGAACTGGTATCCCCCTGCCATGTGTCTCCCTGTCTTGGAACCAGAAAATTGTGGACTGAAACCTCTATAAACTGTACATTAAATAAACCTTTCCTCCCTTAACATGTGGGTTCTGGTATTTTGTCTCAGCAACGAAAGAAAAGTAGCTAAGACACTTACCTCAATAAGAAATGAAGCTGAAGAGGGACGGGGCATGGTGTCACATGGAGGGAATAGTGTTGGCCTTCAATTCTGGGAAACTATGAAACTAAAGCTTTGTTCTGTCAAGCAAGGCACACAGAAAAATTCCCCCAAGATTCCAAACAGAAAAGATGCAAGAGATACATCCCCAATTCCTTGGCATCCTTAGACAATTTCCTGCCTGATAAAGGAGGAGCAGGATACCTTCACTATTTACAATGGTCATGGAGAGCCTCTTCTCCTTTTCTTTATACAATCCGAGAATTTTGCTTAAAAAAATGCATTCACAGTCATAAACTATCCAGTCACTATGTTTAGACTAAACATGAACATATTGATATATTTGTTCTCTGTCTCAGTTGCTCTTCATGAAACCGGATGTTTGAAGGAAATTTCAGTCTGGTAGTTGCACATAAACACCAACAATGGCTTTTATTTTAAAAGCCTGAATCAAGGGCTGGACAAATCGTTCAGAGGATTAAAGCACCTGATTAGACAGACACAAGGTCCGGGAGTTTGATCCCGGGGCCTGCTGTGCCAGCCCCACCCCCAGGGTGCGCTGAACAGGGAGGCTGTAAACAGAAGGATCACTAGGAGTCCGATCTACGCAGTGAGACCCTGTAGACCCTGTCCTAAAATATAAAAATAAATAAATATAAAAGCCCGTTACCAACACTTGTTTTCCTGAAAAATTTCACAAACTCTATGACTATTAATTTGAATGATTGGGCTATAATGTTCAATACAAATTTAAAACCACACAATATGACTAGTTTCATATCCTGTAAGAAACCTTTTTGTTGTTGTTCTTTCTAGGTTTTTTACCTCTTCTTTCCCCCTTTAGCACTGGAGATTGAGCCTAGGGCTTTCACACTGAGCTACATTTGTAGCCCAGTTGATGCAAGATCTTGTTAAATTGCTGGGCTCACATACTCCTGCCTGTTTCCCAGAATTCTGGAATTATACGCTCATCACCACATCCAATTCGATCTTCCCTTTTGACATCAATGGAGAATCTGTGTGGTAATATGAAATGAAAATATCATAGAAAAGGTGTCCTCTGAGTGTACCCAGATTGCTAGTTTAGTACTAAAATCCAACCATTTTCTCCTCAACATACCCAGAGTACAATGCATCATCCTGGGGTTTTCCATATCAAGGAAAGTTTTGAAGTTGTAGATTAAAAACCTCCACTGAAACATGCATTATGTCACTTGAAACAAGGCCATCTGCAAATGCTTTACAAAACAATTTTCTTTGTTCAGCAGAGGAAGGCCAGATGATGCAATACCTAGCTTCCAGCTGTGCTTTTCGGTGGTGATTTAGCCTCTGTGTCATTTGAGACACTCCTGACCACTCGCTGTGCAATTTTGATGATGTGTTCAAACTTTTCACTTGTAAGGAAGAGGGGACAGAAGTGGCATGAGAATGCATGTGCACCCACAAAACACCAGAGAGATGATTATCGTTTTCTCTGGCATTATTTTTTAAACACAAACAATTATAAAGGAAGAAGGAAGTCAGAGACCTTAGGGATTCACAATGAAGGAAATCCTTCCACAGGATGAAACTCCACATCCTATAGAAAATACATAAACAGCATCATAAGCCGGATAGTATTATGATTTCTCTGGAGTTTTACATGTTCCAAGCTTTTAAAAACACTAATCGTTTTATTCTGCCAGAATAGATGAGCTAAGAATTTGGCTGCTTCATCTTTAGTAGGTTAAAAGGCAAGCAGAGAAAAGACCCTGAATAAAATATAACCAAAATATTTTAAAATGCTGATTTCAATGTTCTCTTTATCATTAGGGCCAAATATTAAAAAACTAATAAGCAAAACAAGAATGTTTGCTTGAAACAGCTATTTAATCAGCCACTTAATGAAGGAAAACTTTGTCCCAATTGCTCGTCATGTTGTGAGAAAAGAATAAATGTCTATTAATATTCTTAATTTTTCAGATTGATGTAGGGGAAGTATTGTGTATGGAGTACCACTGTCCAGTCTTTGGTCATAATCCCAAAAATATTTTATTTTAATTACACTCTATAATTTTATCCCAGAATAGATATCCTGTGCCAACGCAGAATGACATTTTTAAAATGTAAATAAGATTCATGACTTGAGAATCTAATAAGAGAACTACAGGTTTCATGCTGTACCACCGTGACTGGGTCTGTTCTCTCACTGGACCAAGAGGCAGTAATAGTATTTTCCCTCCTCCCCCCATCATGAAGAGGAATGTGAATTAACACTAAGTCCAAAAGTTACCCGCTCTTTGACCTAAGGGCCAGATGGGGTTTTTGCATGTTTGTTTTGTTTCTGTTTTTAAAACTGGACACAAACTGTGGCCACAGCAGTGGGAGAGCGGAAGGAACTCTCTGATCTCTGCCCTAACCTTACTGCCTGTCGCCCACATGCCTGCTTGCCCCAAGTCTACAAGGTTAGTTTCTGGTGACCAATGGTATGCTTAGATTTCTCAGATGTAGAAAGCACATGAATTCTTTCCATGGAGACACAGGCTTTCAACTCTGTTTCATAATGTGAGCAAAGGAAAAATTGGAGCCACTTAAG
Organism: Ctenomys sociabilis; assembly: GCA_004027165.1. Taxonomy (NCBI): domain Eukaryota; kingdom Metazoa; phylum Chordata; class Mammalia; order Rodentia; family Ctenomyidae; genus Ctenomys; species Ctenomys sociabilis. The sequence continues at coordinate 26,184 of PVKA01020536.1, read as the reverse complement.
GATGTGTTTCACATTCTTAAGTCACTGGACATACATTCACTGGACCACACTCACATAACTCTGTAACTGGAATGACAGAGTAGAGCAACTCGTGACAGATACTTCAAGTAGACATCTAGTGGAATGTTGTAGAGAGAAATACTGCCTGTGGCTCTGTGGTTCTTTCAATAAGTCAGTGAACACAAGGTGTCTAGCATGGTTCCTAGCCCACTTTCCCCTTCCAGGAGAGATGCACCTTCATATAGGCTATGAATTGCTCCAGTTGGTGTCCTATGTGATAATAGTCCTTGGCTCACTACCTGCCCAAAGTCCACATAGATCAACCCATGTGTGTTTCTCAAAATTGAAACCAAAGATTACCTCCTGCTGAAACATCTGTTGAAGTAGGACTAAAAACAGTAGATTTGGGCTGGCAAGATAGCTCAGTGGACGAAGCACCTGCTTAGGCAAGTGTGGGGACTGGGGTTCAATCGCTCATACTATGTGCCTCACCAACCCTGACCCTGGAAGCACTGAACTGGCAACCGAGTCTGGGCATGGTGGTGCACACCTGTAATCCTACTGCTGGGGAGGCTGAAGACAGGAGGATCACTATGAGTCCGAGCTGTGTAGTGAGACCCTGTGCAAAACAAACAAACAAATAATAAAAAATTTCAAAAAGTTGATTTCTGGGCCCTTCTGCAGACCTACTGAATCCAGAGCTCTGGTGAAGAAACTATTTTTTTACCCAGCTCCCAAGGTAAATCACTAAAGCTTGAGAATTCCTGATAAAAATCCATTAACTTAGACCCTGAAACAAAGATTTTTGCATCTTGTCAACATAGCCTGTTGGAAAAACTATTTGTTGCTTTTTAAATCTATCCCCTGAGAGTATATGGATAGCTAATTCAAGATCCAACTGCAAGCCCACATCAGTATTTTCTATGCTGAAGTTAAGATTCTGTTCATTTCATAAATCTTTGTGTTCTATACAAGAACCCATATCATTCATTCATGATTTTGTTTACTTGCGATGGGGAAAAAAAATCTATCTTCTGATGACTTTTTTTTGGCATCCCCATTGTCAGAAAATGAAAAACACATAACTGTTTCTTTTATAGCCTTAGCAACTGCAATCATGTAGCAATTTTCTTGCCCAAATATAGCAATCTGTTCAATTCTGTGGTCTAAATATATTTACTCTTTCTCCTCCTTTTAAGTGTACTATGTTTTGTTTTACATTAAAATGACATGTTGTAACTGTTGTGGTCAGTGTTGACCTCTGAACCACCTTCAAAAGGGTATAAATTCTTGCAAAGTAAAGAGTGCACTTTTTTTTGAGCTTTTAGTTCTTGGCATACAGCAATTCCTGAATGGCCACTTGAACCAAGAATGAAAACATGGGGCCAGGAAGATGGCTCAGTGGAATAAGTGCTTCTCTGGCAAGCTCAAGGGCCTGATTTCAGGCCCCAGTTCCACCAAAAAAAATAATGAAAACATGCCTGTAATATGACACAGGACTGATACTGCTCTATTCTGACCAACTGAGTCTCTTGGTTGATTTGTATACTTGGACCTATTAGGTGTCTTGCACATCTACTTTTACAAATGCAAGCAAGAAAGAAGGAGTTACAATACACATCCAGTCTTTCAGAATACATGCTTCCTTTATAGGCTATGCATCTCTGAAGCAAAATAGCATCTCCATGGCTACCTGACACAATTACTAAAGCTGCCAGAGCTTTCCTCTATGTAACTGGGTTGGAACTAAAATTACTACAGCCAACACAAGTAGCGGATTTTCCTCTCCAAGTCCTATAGGAAGAAATATTGAGAGTCCAGCTAAAATCCAGCAATATTCCTGGAGTGAAAATACCAAAATTTGCTTTGGTAGCAGTCAAGTCTCGTATACAGTGGTATTATCATGAATCATTTCCCCTAAATCTCCCAATACCTGTTCATCACTGATGTCAACTACATACCTATGACAGAGCTTTTGGTTGGACCAGTAAAGGCTTTCACTTAACTTGGGTTAACTGTGGTATATTATTCCTTTGCTTTCCCCTGCCCCCTACAACACAAAAGCATTGGTTGCCTAAGTTTCTCAGTGTTCCGAGAAGTTTCAGTACACATTCTTGTCAAGAAACAGCTTCCAACTAAGATACAACAAAGAAATCCTCCTTGTGGCATCCCCATTAAACTGCTATGCACATGACCTAGTGGCAAAATTATTTTAAAAACAATAAAGCAAAAAGTGTATTGCAGAGGACTTATGTACACATGTTTAGGGATCAAAAAGACTACCAGAACTCAAGACATAGCTCTTCTCCTTACCATCTGTGTGTCATTGAGCAAGTTATATCTGAAAGTACAGGAATTAATATACTATCACAAGAGTGGTGGTTCCAATGAAATGGTTTTAAAAAATGAAGCATATGGTTGTTATCTACTATTATAATACATCTAGGTTCAATACAAACTAAGAAGTGATGAAAGATAGGTAAGAAGTGGGGTAGTGATATAGGGGAATGAAACTCGTTACCTGAAAGGTACCTGGGACAAGATCATGTTCTCTAAAATTAAAGAATGAATTTTAGGAACAGATGGAGGATATAAGAAGAATATATTTATTGGAGTTAAAAAAAAAAAAAAACTCCTATCCTAGAGAGGGACAGAAAGGGGGACCCAAGTGGGTTATCCCACAAAGCTGTCTCTTCCAGGAACTTTTACAGAGTAAAACCATGTGGTGAGGTGAGTCCAGGGTAAAGAACATGGGAACTCACATAAGTGGGCATGAGGTGGGACAAAACTATGTCCAATGAGATTACAAGTGCCATTGCTCAGGTAAAATTGATTAAATCCAGGACCAAATGGGAAAGTGAGTCACATAGAAAGCAGGCATGAATATAGAACAAGACTGTATCAGGTAGCCAGCCAGTAGCTATTGAATTAGTGACTCTTCCTGGCTTTCTCAAGTTGATGATCAATCCTGGATGCTTATCTTTAGGGAAGTAAACAGTTGTTTGATCTTTGGTCTCTAGATCTGACCCACAGCGGGAGCATTCATCTCTCTCAGTTGCAAGTTATCTTGTCTTCATGCTGTTTCCTTGAGGGCATGGCCCTGTCTGACTACCTAGACTATCTCTATGTAATTTAACTGCCTACAACAGTACGTTGAACTGTGAGACTACTCTCCAGTTGCACTGTTTCTGATCAGAGCATAAAAGGTAGAGTGAAATGCCTTACATTCAGACTTTAAAAATTCTGTATCAAAAGAAATGCTGAAGAAAGATAGTATTTAATGAGAACTCAAAGAAGATAAAGAAGATCATCTAGGAGATTGACACTGTTCTAAGACCCCATTTGTCTCTCAGAAAGACCTGAGTCCTGGCTGATCTGTTTAAGGAAGTTAACCATACTAAGAGGTCACCTCGACCTTCCCCCTTACAACCCTCAAAACAGGTCCATCTCCTCTGAGTAACCAGGATCTCTGTTAAAGCCTAGTACCCAGAAGAACCCCACATTCCTTAGCTCCCTGGGTGGGCTCCTCAACCTCCTACTGTGACACAAATAGCTTTAAGCCACTCAGGTCACACCTGAAGAGATGCTGCTTACCAGTCCGGCTTATAACTTGTCCTGTCCCAAGAGAAGTCCTGGGGTGGGAAGACAGTATTTGAGCATATGTTCCTTTTTTAGTTTCAGATGTCCAACAGTGCAAAGAATGACTAGGCCAACTGCCAGAAGACCCTGATAAGTTTAAGATGGATTCTAGACTTTGATTTTTACTTTTGATTTATTACGGTGAGATGTCCTTGGTCGCACATCTTGGCCACTTGCTGTACCTTAGATGAAAGACAGAAAATCCCACAAGACACTAGAAACTATCCGATTAATAATATCTGGTAAGAGGAAGGAAATCACCCAGAAACTGCTATTCTCCCTTCAACAGAGCCAAACTGGGACCATAATACACAGCAAGGACTAGAAAAGATGTCTAGTATGCTAACTGCTCTTACCATGGGGATGAAAAAAGTGCATTGAAAATTCCATCAATTACAATAAAGTGAGTGTGAAAATCCAGCTTTGTTTCATAACTGATGAGCAGAGGCCTTTTCAACTATACTAATATAGGCCCATCTTCTATGAAGATGCACTAATGAGACAACTGTTCACCTGTAAGTCAGCGCCTGATGTTCAAATACCAGATTGGGCTTCAGATACCTATGACCCAACTGCTGGACACAGCCTTTCTGTGTTCAACAATCAGGACTCTGAGGAAAGACTAAGAAAAAAGGCCAAGTTTATAGCTATTGCAATTGGTAATGCTTTGAACTTACCAAGGTCATCTAAGAAAAACTCAAGGGGTTTTTCCAAGGAAATGGCTCCTGTTTTTCCAAGGAAGGGGTTCCTGTTTCAAGTCCAAAGCAACTGGATACTGGGCATGTGACTATGCCAAGCCTCTGCTTGGACCCTCTTTGTATGTGAGACAGTTAACACAAAAGACTCTTGGCAGAGGAGGTCTGACTGGCCTCACTCCCAGAGAAAGGCTAGGCCAACCAGAACACTTATTTTCTGCCCAGGGGAACCTGCAATGTCCCTGTCCACAGACATCATCATCTTTTCTAAGGACCCCTACGTAAACTTGGATGCTACAAGTGACCCATGTAACTGCTTATAAAGGCAGGAGCAGCTCATTGTGCATTTTAATATCCTTCTATGGAAAACTCTCCTCTTAATCTATACCCACAGTTGGAACCAATGGGACCCCTACTTGTAGATTTTTTCTTTACTCCTCCTCTGAAGTATCTCTTTGAAACTCAAATATTTAACCTTGAGTTTCTACTTGTCACACAGTGTGCTACTCCCTTGCTAGGAAGAGATCTATCTACTAGCAAAACCGGGGGGCAATCCTCAATTCTGGCTAAGGATCCTACCATTCCTGCCTGAAAATGGCATGCTTTTATAGATATAAATACCTAATTTTGGACTAATAGCAGAATCTTCAAATTACACAGAAAAAGACATTGACTCTGTGTCCCTAGACTGGACAAAAGTGACTGGCAATGCCTTTAGAAAAATAAAGCACCCTCTTATAGAGGTTCCAGCATTGGCAATACTGAACTTAAAAAATAAACTTTCTTTGGCATGCACCTGGCTGTTGTGGGAGATGGCAGCACCCAGGCTGCCAGCACCAAGTGACGGCTGGCTCCCTGTCCCCAAGCATTTGATGAGATGTTCATTCAAACATTTATAAGATCTGGGCTGCTGTTCCTGTAGGTGGAGGGCATCGTGGTCAGTAAAACAGAGGGAAACACTGTCAACTCGCTCATTGGTGGAAATGCCTCAGCTGAGGGCCAAAAGGGCGAAGACACAGAAAAACACAATAGTTACTGGCTTTGTTATTGTCATGAACCACCTGCAGGAAACCAGTTTCACAAAAGAGGTCTACAAGATGTACCTCAAAAATATATGAAGTCAATCAACAACAAACATGAAGAACAAAGATCGGAAAGAGTAAAACCATTTATGCGGGGGGCTGCAAAATAAATCAAACACAGCCTTGATAATTTCAAAAACTTATCAATTCTTTATTGGTACAAACATGAATCCAGATGACATGGTTGATCTGGCCTACCATGAGGATAGTGTGACCCCCATTTATGATTTTCTTTAAGGATGGTTAAGAAACAGAAAGCTGTTAGTGGATTCTGTGGTTACCTTGGATCTACCACTTGTCATACCAGGCTACTGTTTGTCATCCCACACAACACCAGGATTTTAGACAAATGGGATTGATGTCATTTTGAATGTTTCAGTTTTTTTGACCATGATTTATCTGGACTGGAGGCATTGTGTTTTTTAGGAAAAAAAAACATGTCATGTAGATTGTTTAAAAATAAAGTGCATTTAAACTCAAAAATAAAATAAAATAAACTTTTTATCTATGTATCAGAAAAGTACTTCTTAGTAGCTCTATGCTTTTGGACTCAAAGGCTAGGATAAGAACCTCACCTAGTGGCATGCTTTTCAAAGATATTATATGAGGTAGCTGCTAGATGGCCACTCTGCCTGAAAGCAGTAGCAGCTACAGCTATACTAGCAGAAGATAACACAGACAGGGAAATTCTATAACTCCCTCGAGGCAGCTCATTTTCACAGACAGATCACAGTTATGCACTGAAATGGATACCAGAAGGTTGTGTCTGAAAACTTCCTGGAAAACCAAAAGGCTGAGATGCAGAAGGGCAGCTTTACAGCTCCCTTAGGACTCTAGCCTTACTTGCAGTTCCTGAAGAGCCATTAAAACCAATCTGTAACCCCCCAAGAGAATAGATGAGCTGTAGGACAAAGGGAAGTTAAAAAGGGACTCTGGTGGTATTTCGAAAATGAACTGGTCCTTTGCTAAAAGATACAGTGGAACACTATGAAAAAACACTTCATGAGTGTGATGCTACCTCATCACCCAGGTTTTCATGGGACTAGGACTAACAACAACTACTAAAAAGGTATGTGAAGTTTGCCTGATTTGGGCCTATAACAACCCAGGCAAACCCAAACTACCTTCTTTATTAGAACGTGTACAGAGGACAGGGATATAGCTGGGAGAGGACTGGAAGTTTCATTTTACCCGTTTACCTCCATACAGAAGATTAAAACATATTGGTCCTATTTGGCACCTTTACGGGCTTGGCCGAAACCTTTCCTACTCATTCAGAAAAGGCTACTGAATTAGCCAACGTGCTTCTTATAGAAATTATCCTCAGATTTGGAATACCTCAGTCTCCTTCTTAATTTTAAAGTAGTCCAATTAACCAATTTTTCCTTTATAATTAGATTAATTTTATATTCTGTTTAAGAAACCCTTGACAATTCCAGAATTGTACTATTATAGTATTGCCCTACTATATTTTCTTTGTAAAAGTTAATTATTTTACCTTTCTAGTTGGGATTGATGACTCATCTAGAGTTAAATTTGGGAGTATGAGGCAGAGATCAAGATTAGTGTTTTTCCTTTTGGATTTTTTAAAAATGTATTTAGTACAGGGTCTACAGGGTCTCGCTACACAGATCAGACTTAGTGATCATCCTGTTTTCAGCCTTCCAAGTGCTGGGATTACAGGTACACACCACCACTCCTAGTCTCAGCAAGTCTTGGGGGAGGGCCTGGCACTGCATGAGGGAGATCCCAGAATGTGATGTTAATACAACAGCATTTATTGAAAAAACCCTTTCTTTCTGTGTTGGATCAAGTGACCCCTTTGTTATAAATCAAGTAACATGCATATGTAGATTTCTGTTCTGTTCCTTCAGCTAATTTACTTCTCCTTTGTCAATACTACATTATTTTATTTTAATCAACTTTGATATACGCCCCTACTTCATTCTGCTTCCAAAACACCTTTACAATTCTTAGTTCTTCATGTTCCCACATTATTTTAGAAATACCCAAGCACTCCTCACAAAGTAATCTGTAGTGGATTGGCTGGAATTTTGTTCAACCCATATACTGATTTGTATAGAACTGACTTTATGATTCTGAGCGTCTAATCCCTTAGCCTCATCCCTACCTCTTCTTGCTCAGGTGCTCTTTCATTTCTCTCAATAATATTTAGCAGTGTTTATTATTGTAAGTCTTGAATGTCTTATTAAGATTATATTTGATCTTTAAATATATTTAATATCCTACATATTTAATGGCTCTTATGCTACTTCAACTGATGCCTTTTTAAATTTTATTTTGTTTGTTGCTGATATACAACTGTTATGTATATATATGCTTGCATCTAAAAATCTTACTAAATTTATATATAAGTATGGTTTGTAGATTTTCTTTACTTTATCAGTTTCTCTCCAAAGAGATTGTAGGATGGGAAATTGTGTCATCTGTGAATAATTGTGTTATCTGTGAATAATGACAGTGTTTCTGCCCTTTCAATTCCTCTGCCTTTCTGTAATGCATTTTTATCTTTCATTTTAAAATTCAAATTCCAACTTGTTGAAGTAATTTTAAATCATGATTTTATAATCCAGAACACTATCTTCTTCTCTAGAAATGTATCAAGTTTGTAAAGGATAAACATGCATTCCATGAGCTCCTTCAAATCAGTGTCCAGTAGAAATTCTTAAACAAATAAAGTCTGGAAGCAACCATAGCAGTGTCCCAGGAGACTTGTTTTAAAGTCAAACTAACCACAAATCAGTATTCTTTGGATGCAAACTTTCAAATATCACAATATGCATCTAAAAAGTCTGAGCTAGTATCCATTTCCTTACTAGACTATCACAAAATTTTTTTCATATGTTATTGAAATCTGTGCAGATTATAGATGAGCAATTATTTTTCTTGGCTTTGCCTATTTATGAATCCTATATAAAATGTAAAAACTTTACTTCTTTCTTGAAATGATCCCATGCTGGTTTGTTCATGATGATTACTCTCTAAGTAATCACAAAATGTCTACCCAAAAACTCATTCTAGCCTTTAGCTAGGATCCTATGTTTTCATGAATATGAACTTCTGAAAACTACTTCTCTCTCCATTTTTGATACTTACAAAACTGTTCCTTTGTAATTTCCTGCCATGCCCATTGCATCACTGCTGGTAATTTTTATTCTTACTGTTGCCTCTTCATTTAGTATGCCAGTCAGGGTCATAGTAGGACACACATAACTCCTTCCTTGGACCTAAACAATGACATGAAAAGACACTACTAGAAGAATCACTGGGACACAGAGATGTTGAAACATCCAGAGAAATAGGAAGCAGGTAGGGTATCAGCAAGTGTGAGTCAGGGTATCAGCAATAAAAAGATGCATATTTGATTTACTGACTGACAAAGGAACCCCTACAAAGCCTTAGGCAGTGCTTATGCCACGTAACAAGTGATAGTACAGCATTGTGCGGCTAGAAAGACCAGAGGAGAAATTCCCCTGACCCTGAGTGCATAAGGAGAAAGAACTATTGCCAGAATCCAGGAAATGTAGCATGGAACAAGAGCTCACAACTTACCTGGTGCAGGCTATGTGGAGGGAAGGGGAGAGAAGGATATAAGGTCCCCAGTTTCACTCTGCCCATTCCCACCCTCTGAAAACTTGCTGATTCCACTCATTGGCTGAACTCACCTAGAAGCAGGAGGAAATGAAAGACCCAATGAAGGATGAGAGTGGGTAAGAAAAACAAAGACAGTTCACTTGTTTAGGCCCAGAGGGCAGTAGGAGGAAATACTATTGCTGGAACCATCTGCAAATGGACACTGGAACAGATGGGCCCATCTGGCAAAAGGGTACTAGTGTGAGTACTAGTAGGCACCATAGAAGGAAAAATGCACATTAAGAAACTATGCCTTTTTCTTTTGAGACAGAAAACAAAGCACAAGTTTGTGAACTCTTTTGACCCCGTTTTTTATTGAAGAACAAATAGCAATGAGACAGTTTCAAGACAAATTAACAGGACAGATTTGATAAATTAATACATTGCAAACTGTTTTCATATTTTGGTATCGTACAAGGAGCATACCTGATATTATACTTACAGACATTATTATAGCAGATGTCTCTAATCAATGAATTAAGACAGTGTAGCTGTATACTTATCTTATTTTTTTATAGCTGGATTATATCACAGATTCAGTAGTTAATTCTTTATAACTTGTAATCTCCCTAGTGGTTGTCCATAGCACTAGAAGCTGACATACTATCTTGCCCAACCACTATTGGTGCAAATCTTGCTTCTCATAGAACTATGCAAGTACTGCATATTTATCCTAACTGTACTGTTTACACACACACATCATGGTTCTTCCTTTGTATCCCCCTTTTTTTTGTCTAGTCCTGTCAAAGATGGGCACTCCATTGTCATTAAGTCAATTTAGGTGCCTGAACTCGGTGACACAATCCAACACCATCCAACATTCCACAATAATAGTGAGTTATCTGAAGAAGTTGTTGACTGTAGCCATTTACAGCTCAACTTATTATTATGGCCCTATGTTATACATTTCATTTTTATACTTTTCTGCTGGATGGTTAAGACTGAGCTAGAACAAGACCTATATACCATAAGATGTATGGTTTGTCTCTGATGAGGTTCTTTTCACCCTTTAGCTTGCTTCTAGAACATTATACAGCAGTGATAGCAAACCTTTTTGAGGCCAGTTGCCAAATACTGAGCAATCCCACTTATTCATCACAAAGTGCCAACACTGTATTTAACCCTGAAGACTGAGGTTTTAGAAAACAATTCCACATTAACCTCTTTTATTTTACAAGAAAAACAAAATAGCATGTGTGTCATAGATTTCTCATTGTTATGTAAATATTAGCTCTAGAGATGGAGCAGTTAACATCTTCAGAATATGGTCTTTACATTATGTCTATAAAGAATATATTTTTGGAAATCTTACTTAAGGCAGGAAAAAGGTACAGCTTCTGGGCATAATGTGGCTTGAATTTTTCCCATTATTCATAAATCTTTCCTTTTTATTTTTGTTTTTTATTCAAACTACGACAATTTATTTTTGCACTCAGTAGCTGCACCTAAAAATTATGTTTCTTGACTTATGAAAATAAGGGCCAGGAGATGACTCAAGGAGCCAAGAGATGGCTCAGTAGAATAAATGCTTGCCTGGAAAGTGCAAGGGCCTGAGTTCAATCCCTGGTTCCACACACACAAAAAAATCCTGTGTTTAACAATATCATGCTTCATATATCTATGTATACACATATGTATGTTAAAGATTACGCTTTTTATTTCTGAGAACATTATTATGAAACTTCAAATGTCACATGCCAGATCTTTTAAGAATTCTTATTTAAACACTTCAACAATTCTCCTAGAAATTCACAGATTTTATTGCCCCAAGATAGGACATTAGAGCATGGCAAAAGCTGTCTGGGAAGTAGGTGTGACCTATTAATTCCAAAATCCCAAACACATGCACAGAAAAGTTTCCATGTGGAGTTTTCAGGAGAACTCCAGCAAGTTTTCAAAAGGATGGCCCGGACTTAAGGTCAACCTGAGCCATGGGACCTCAGCACCACCTCTCAAGACCCATATGTAGTTCTCCCAGGTTTCCTTGCAATTTGGACTAGATAAAAGAAAGATAATCATGAATGGCTTTCTATGATAACACATACTGTGTTGCCCAGATGCAGTATGTACTTTTATCTTTGATCTCTCTTTTTCTATTTATTTGGCCAAAGGTCACTGTTTAATTAAATTCTTTGTTTAAAATGAGAAGAACCTGGAATCCAGATCCAGAGGAAAGGTGAGCAACCCCATACCAGGTAATGTTTAGTTGATGAACCATCTTTAGGGGCAAGTTACCAGACTGGGGAGGTGGCTCAGTGGCATAAGCGCCTGTCTGGAAAATGCAAGGTTCAATCCCCAAGACTGCAAAAGAAATGAAATACAAAAGAAAGCTATTCAATAACAGTCCAACTAATAAATATAATGATAAAATACTCTGCATTTCAGTAATGCTTTATTTCTTCCTAATGATTAAAGTGACTAGATTTTTAAAATATTAATAGAATAACCTAAATTATGCTAATTAATCTAATCTGATAAGCAAAACAAATCAGTTTTTACAATATCTACTGGAAATATTCAAGATTAAGTGATCTAATATTTCAAAGTAGTCCATCTTACCTTTTAATCTTTAAATTACTTTAATCTGAAGAAAGGGCAACTCTATGTACATAGATTTTGGCCTTAAAAGAACTCTACTTCATCATATCTCATTCTCTCTTCCTCCATCCCCGCCCCCAGGTAGTCACACACAACCCATTAAGTACATAGATTCACAAAACCCTTTCAACACAGTAAGTTTGGACTTGCCATTTAGGTGCAAAAATCTAGGGCTCAAATCCTCTCTGTTCATTGCTATAATGCCCAATTAAATTCAGTGTCTCAGTCACCTGGAACAGTATTGTCTACCTCAAAGCAACTGACATGGAGGTCAACTTGAAAACTACACCATCTAACATTCCATAAACTGGAAAGCACTATATAGTCTTATTACTATTGTAATTCTCAGCTTCAATCTAGACAAAACAAATACTAGAAACATCCAGGAGGGGCCAAACATTGACCCAGGAAGAGTCCTGGACCATCTTTCCAAAATGTGTTACAAAATACCAGTCTCATGTGCTTGCTTCAGCAGCAAATACACAAAATATGAGTTCCAGGGCCAGCCAAATAACTCAGGCAATTAAAGTGCCTGCAAGCAGGTCTGGAGTGGGGGGGTCTGATCCCTGGACCTGCTAGACTGGCCCTGCCCCCAGGGCATGCTGAGACTGTGAATGAGACTGGGTCTGGTGGCAGCCAGAACTTGGGGGGCTGTAAACAGGAGAATCACTATGAGTCCTACCTAGTAGTGAGACCATTCCCTAAAATACAAAAACACAAACAAACAAAAAACCAGTTCTGTGGATGCTTAGTAGATATAGGTTTAGAGCAGTTAGTAACAGGGTAGTTGAGGGAAGTCTTCCTTTTCCTTCACTCAACTACAGACACAACACTATCTTAATGATTAGACTCAGAAGCTCATGCAGTCGGAGGTGACTGACCCTCTAGAATGCCAGAAGTTATTGAGAGTTCCTCTTCTTCCTTCTTTCTTTTTTTGTTCTTCTGCATATTCCTGCTGCTACTGTCCCATAACCTTCAGCAAACATAACTATTTACTACTTACTATAAGTTGTGATTTGGCAGTTCTTTGCTTGTCGCTCACAATAATGTAGAATAATTTCAATCTGTTCAACTGTAGCGTGTAAAACAGAGGATCCAAATGACTTGAAAAACTTGGTCTAACAACATTAAATTGGTTTCTTTAATATAGGATTTTTCAAAACTTTAGTATCCTAATGGGTACAATGACTGTCCAAGGAGAAAATTATCTACAGAGTTTCTTACAATTTTTGAACTTCTAGCCTCTGTCTTTTTGGCAAACTAATGTCATTAACAAGTAGAACTTTTTCTTTTTTTGTCCTTTCTTCTTGTATTTTTCTATTCCTGACTCCTGTTAATCTACTCCCTAAAGCATACTCTGTAATTTTTTGTTGTATTGGATTTCAGTTAATAGGGATAACAAATTTTCTAAAACAATATTTCATTGAAGCAAAACTTACAACTAAACTCATCATATATGTAGTGCAGCATAAATAAGCATTCAGGAAAACAAAATATTAACAAAAATCTATAGCAACAAAAAGATAAATTATACTGCAGCAATGCTTTCCCCTTCTCCAGGTAGGAAAAATTTCAGGAAGGTAATTAAGCAACATATTTGTTTTTATGAAATAAGTCTATGGTATGATATCTCAATCACAAGTATCTCTACATGTCATTGTTAAAATTTTATGTCTCCATTGCATATTTTCAAGTTATGCAGTAGTTTTATGTATGTTTTCACTTGCCACATTTCTGACCTCAGAATAACACAAAAAGAACTCATTTACTTGGAATATTGAAAAGTTCCAATGCACATTCAAATTCACAAATTTGCTGTTGTATGTATGAGTGCTCGTATCCTCCTAAAAAACAAACCTTCTCACCGTTAAGTGCTTTCAATTCTCTGTGAGTCAGATCATAAGTTCTTGGCCTACACCTAGTTCCCTTACCCCTGTTTTTTTTTCTTTTGTGTCATATTTACAACTTATAATACTTCCCGTACACTAGGAGGCCACCTAGGAGGACACCTCCGACTGCAGCTCTTGCCTCTGTAAACATCACCTACACTTGCACCCACATGACCTGTACTCTCCCACAGCCCTCATGGCTCATCTTCTCCACTCCAGTAACCAGAGCCAGGTTTGAGCTTGTCTTCCCTTACACATGACCACATTCTACAAAGGCCGACCCAGAGTAGAAAACAAGGGTGGATTTGACTGAATGTGAAAACCACCATACTCCCCAATTTGTTAAGAGCTATGATGTAGTGCTGTTTTCCATTTCTGTACCCATCATTACTCTCAAAAAATGAAGAAAAGAAAACCTGGTGGGAAGGAAGCTTTGTACAATAGTATCATTTCATCTGTTTTTGCCTTGATACAAAAGCTAGCTGGTTTGAAAAATCTCAGTTAGAAGGAACTTAAAGTTCAAGGTGCTTTAAGTGTCTAACACATAAAGACAGGCTTGTGTCCTCCTGAAGACAGCAGGCTTCGATGCAGGACAGATGAAGTTGTCTTTGCTATTTCCTGATCACCTGGCCATGAGCAAGTTGTTCAACCTCCCTGAGACTTGATTCTCTCAGCTTAAAAAAATGGAGAAAAATAAACTGTCAGTTTATCATGAAGATATGTTATGCCCCTTTGCCTACCATCAGGCAAATGGTAGTTATCTTATTTATTGACTTATGTGTTACACACTTCACAAATAGTCACCCAACTACCTTAAATCTCCAACAAGGAGAAAGTTATTGCTTGCCTAGTCAATGTATTCCATCTTTGGAATTCCCTCCCATCACAAAATCCTTTGTGATTGCCTAGGAGGAAGAGACTCTGGGCAGTTAGTAATGACTGGCAGGAGGTTGGAGATTTAGATGGGAAAAGAAAAATTGTGGTTCAGTCCAGTGAGTGTCTGCTTATTAGCACTCCTCCACATACTCTCCGTTCCCTCTAACCCCACCACCACCACCACACTTCAAAGAAATTTGAAGGAATTTGGCTGTCAAGTAGCTTACAAAAGTGTAAAAGGTTGAGAACGGTGAACGCTTTGAAATTTCAAACATGCAGACAACGTCTATCAACCTGTAACTAATGAAAATTAGTAAATGAAGCATGTCTTCACAGGGTTCCTCAAAGAGCAAATAAACAAAGACTTCCATATCAATAGTTTATTGGGGGATGGAATTCAGGAAGCACAGATGATGCAAAACTGGGAAAGGAGTGATCAAATTCAAGAAGGAATTGCTAATTTAGCCACCACTGCATGTGAATTGTGGCTCATTCTCTCAGACCATGGAACGTGGTGTGAAACCTGGAAATAGAAAAGGAAGAAGCACTTAACCAAGGCTTCTCAAATCCCATTGGCTAGAACTTCATGCCCACTATGCCTTGTACCTAGATATCTCCCCAAAGCCTCATGCAGTCATAAGAGGGGATTTTTCAGAGGGGGCTGGATCTAATATGTGGCATAATGCTAGTATCAAGACAATAGGATTAAGTGTGTGCATGCTGCCTGCCTTGAGTAGCCTAGATAAGATAAAAGAAGCAGAAAGACACTGTTCAGGTCTGTTGCTTATTGCTATTGCTGTCTTCCAACGCTATGAACTGCTTCTCCTTGGTGATCCCTGTCTGCCATGCCACCCTGTCTTGGAGCCTGCTGATTATAGACTGAAACTTTACAAACTGTGAGCCAAAATAAGCCTTTTCTTCCTTTAACTCTGGGTGTCAGATATTTTTTGTCTCAACAATGAGATAAGTAAGAATACCAGAAGACATTACAACTCACACTTGCAGGTTGCACATATATATTAAACAACTATTGCTGCAAAATGTCACATAATAAACAACTCCAAAATATCAGTAACTTAGAAAAAAAATGTTCATTTCGGTCAAACATAATTAGCTGACTATATTCTGTGTCAGGTATGAGTAGATTGGGCTTAAGTCTGGTCTGTATGTCTCTCAGACCAGAAAGTTACTAGTATATGTTTTTTATAGTGAGTGGTGAAAACACCACACCTAGTCAAACCACAAACACATTCAATCCTTTTTCTGCATCTTATATGTTCATATTTGACAAGCCAAAACAAGTCAAATACCAAACTCCAAGTGAACAAGGCAGAAATAAAATCCTCATCACTTCTACTGGGAACCACTAAAAATAAAATCACCTGACAATGAGGTTTGATGTATAATTCTATTATAGTGAGGGAGTGAAGACTGACAGCTGTAATCTAATCTAGTAAGCATGTGTGGGCTCCAAATGTGTTTCTGAGGAATCTAAGGTGTCAGCATAAGAGCCCCAAAGCAGATAAAAGGCACTCAGGGAGAGTCTGAGATGAAGTATTGATAGGAGAAAACTATGTAAAGCTGTTTGCCTTGAAAAGGAGGGAGAGAAAAAAAGCACACAAGGTTGAGAAGATTTGAAGTGATAAGAAATGCCCAAGGCATGTAGTCGACTCTAACAAATTATTTCATAACATCACAAGGATAATTACTTCATCATATTATGTAAGAAAGAAGTTCCAGCCCTAATAGGAGTCCACATTCCTGCCTTTCCTCTGTAGATGGAAGGGAAATTATGTGAGTTAAACCAAGAAATCATTCCCCAGTGCTATGAAGCTTGGAAGTGGAGCTTGGAAGTGTCCTTCTAAGAAGAAATTAATTTATAGATCAGGCTTTGATATCAAATAAGAGCATATCCTTTGGGAACCGTGTGCCCACTGAGAGACCAGACTCTGTCACACTTGCAGCAAACTAGGCTGAGGAACTTGAGGGTTAATACTCCCTCATGCCATGTTTTGAACAGATCACTTCTCCTGAGCCAAACCAGAGTATCTCGTTCTTGCCTCAGACATACACTCTTGCCATTTTTGGAATGAAAGGAAGTGGAGCTTCAACTTTCTTAAATTATTTCTAATGACTTGATGTCAAGTCATTTATCCACATTCCATACCTCTAGGCTTCATAAAATGGAATTCATCTCTTTTCCACCAGGAGGTTTTAAAAACTAAACACAAACTCACAAGTGTCTTGTCTACAATATGTTAAACATATGTTATCTGGAAATACAAAAGCAAATGACTACAAAATATTTTCTTTGACCAGAAATGACTTTAATCATGTATATCTTACCATTAAGTCAACTGACAATGGATTCAAAAATACAATTGTAGATCCTTTGACATTTTGCTAGTATGCCCAAATTCACACCACTGTGATGTTAAACAATTTTCTTTCTCAAAATGTGTCCACTGTGTGGGCTTATTCAGAGTATTTTCTCATAATGCATCTAAGGATTATAATAAATACCATAAAAGAATGGGAAAGATTTTGTGTGTGTGTGTGTGTGCATGCATGCTCTTTTCTGTTAATAAATTTCATGCTTTTAGAAGATTTCCAAAGGGTCCATCTTTATTAAAAGATTATGAACTCTTAAAATTGATGGTGATTAGGTACATGATATCAGCTGGCCCATAGTATCCCTTATATGGAAATAATAGAAGGCAGGATTCATGAAATTTTGCCAGTGAATGAGACAATGTGACATTTATTATTGTGAACCAGACATTTCTTAGACCTGTGTTAAATGCATATAGAGTAGTAGTTTAGCTGACAATGATTTCTCTAGCAATCATTCCTATATTCTGTTCCTTTTCTTACAACAAAAAGATCCTTCCCATTGACCTTTAGTGCAAGCTGAGTAGGCCAAAATGATTCCTTCAGATTTTTCAGACTGAATATGAAAGGATTGTACTCTTTTTATCCTCTTTGGTCATTCTTCTGAAATGATATGAGCCCCACAGGCTGTATCTACCAAGCATGGTCTGGTGGAGCAACAGTAGGAAAGAATGGAGCTTGCATCTGGAAGAAAACAGAAGGGAGAGGTTCAGGAATATGGGGGCCCTTTGGACCCATGGGGACTCCATTGCCTTCTCCCTATCCCAGACTCATGAGCTACAAAATCCTCTTTTTTCCACTTAAGCTACTTGAAATCATGTTTCTTTTGGTCACAACCGAAGGAGGGCTGACCTCTTTATTTTCAGCATCAGCCCAGGCAGCGATCTTCATTTTCAGGCCACTTCTCGAAAGGAACAAAAGCTTTTATCTTATCACAAGAATCACTGCAGAAGCAGCCTCACAAGAAAGGAGCATCTACTCTGGATGCTTTCAGCAGGGCTCATTCTCTAGCTAAGTGATGTCTGCACCTTTGAACCTCAGGCAGAAGAGCTTCATTCTCATACCTAAGAACAATTACAATTGGCACATGTCATGGGGCCTCAATGGCTCCAATAAGTTGACAAACAGACTATGCTGAGCAAAATGGTTAGGAATGTGGCTGTAGAAATACATTTTCTGAGACCAGGGATATGGCTCAGTTGCATAAGTGCCTGCCTTGCAAGTGCAAGGTTCCAAGTTCAAGGCCCGATACAAAAGAGAAAAAAAGAAATACATTCCCTGGGCTTGTGGGCCTTGGTCTATGCTTAAACAAGTCTCTTATGTTCTGTTTCCTCACCTATGAAATAAGCAAAATAATAACAAAGTCAGTGGTGTGAAAGAACTACAAGACTGGATAAACAATAATTGTAATACGCATCCTAGGTCTGGGGATATAGCTCAGTGGCATAGCATCTGCCAGGCAAGCATAAGGTCCTATCGCCAAAGCATACGCATGCACACACACACACACACACACACACACACACACACACACACACACAGAGTAAAACAGAAAAATATACATCCTAGGCTGGCCAGATAATTCATCAGACTAAAGCACCTACTTAGGAAAAGCTCAGAAGTGGATTCAATCCCTGGCATGCCATGCCAGCCCCACTTCAGGGATGTGCTCAATAGTGATTGAGACTGGGCATGGTGACATGTGCCTATAATTCCAGCACTTGGGAGGATGAAAACAGAAGAATAACTACTAGTCCAGTCTTACCTAGTGAGACCCTGTAGACCTTATAGACCCTGTACCAAATACATAAAAAAAGAAAAATATACATCCTAAATACTTGATCCACAAACATCCTCTAAACATTAACCATAATTATTATCACTATTGAAGTTTAGACCTTAATTCCTTCCATGCCAGTGTGTGACAGCTCTATATAGACACATGACAATGAAAGGACCCTAAAGGTAGGAAAAGGCACAGAGATACTGAAGACAAAAGAAAGGAGACCCTACAATGCTAACTTTGATATGGCCTTTGACATCTCCCTCTCCTGTCTTATGAAGACGTAGAGAGTATTTAAGTGGAATCACAAAACAAATTTATCGCAGTCAGATGCTTGTCCTTGTTCCACTTCTCTGTGTTTTGTTGCATTGAATTTTTATTGATTTGGAACATAGCTGTTTCAGAATTCTTTGACTTTCCTCCCATCTTGAATGCCACACTATTAGGGAGCCTGAGTTATACTGAAAAGGTCTGCATAGGCCAACAACTTCAAGTTAATATCCACCCCTGAAATCCTAACTGGCAGCCACTATTAACTGCCAGATTGCATAAGGAAGATTGCAAGATGATTCCAGAAATACTGAGTGAACCTAAACAAGCTACGCAATGCACTATAAAAACTTCAATTACAAGAGATAATAATATCAATGTTATTGTCTTGAGCCATTACATTGAGGACAGTTTGTTACATACCAATAGATAATATAATGGAGGTACAGAGAGAATAAAAATCCCCTATACTTTCGGGCACTATTTGTCAGTAGAGACATTTGAAAGCCAACCAAAGACCATTACCAGGAATTTGTCAGACTCTGGAATTGCCTTTAAGAGCTCTCAGAAGAAGAGGATCTCAGGCAACAAGAAGCTGCTCCTCAAGGGACACTGTTCGCTGTGTGTTATACTCTCCTGGCCTCTCAGTCTTTACTGTCTGATCACAACTATCCCTGATGAGACCTCACTTACTCCAGCCCCACCATCCCTCTGCAATCAGCTTTACCAAGGTCCCTAGGTGATACATCCAAAGAGCCAATTACATCCCTCACTTTAGCCATTGGACACCATTACCCACATTCTCAGACTTAAAATTTTCTTTCCCATTACAGTAAACTGTGATTTCCTTTCCAGTCTATATGAAATAAATTTTAATGCATCATAAATTGTTGACAACCAGAGATATAGGAGGAGAGATGGATGAATACACAGAACACAGGGAGCTTTTAGGGAAATGAAACTATATTATGTAAGACTGGAATGGTGGATTTTTGCCTCTATCCTTTTGTCAAAACCCATGCAATGAAGTACCACTTAGTCATACAGAAGGATGAACTCAAGTCATTTCTAAGAGAATGAATGACTCTTGAGACCATGATACTAAGTGAAATAAATCAGATACAGAAGTCTAAATATCACATGAGATACCTAAAATATAAGTCATTTATAGAGTAGAGTAAATAGTGATAATAAGAAACAGAGAGGTAGATTCTGCAGAGGAAGGAAGGGAATCTGGGAAAGGAAGGAAGGATGGAGTGGACCAGGAGTAAAAGTGATCAAGATGTGATATGCATAGGTACAGTTCCCCAAGATGAATGTCATTACTATATACCACAAATGTACAGTAATAAAAAATGTTTAAATGGAATATGCAACACCAAGAGTAAACCAATGTGAACTATGAGCTTTAGTTGACGATGATGTTTCAGTGTATAAAAGAAAATACTTCTTGGGAAGGATAGTGAGGGAAGCAGGGTTTGACAGAGGAGAAACTGGACTCAGAGCAGTGACAGTTAGCCTCAGTCAATACTGGTGGAAGCATTGGTGCAGGAATGGATGGCTCCTGTGAATTGCCCCAGTGGGGCACCTCCAAGTGGACAAGCCATGGGAGAGATGTCGTTCCCAGAAAGAATGTGTGCGACTGGCTAAGACAAGCTCCTGGAGCAGAAGACCTGCTGTGAGCTCTCCAAATCAAGCATGCGTGCACCTGCACAAGCAAGTTGGTACCCTGGTTTCACAAAGGACCTGGACAGCATACTTGTTATGGTTGATACGTCGTGTCAACTTGAGAAGCTTAGAAGGTTAAGTGACTCAGCAAGGGACCGGGGTCCTCACTTTGTAAACATCCAGAGCTTGTGCAAGAGGAAGGCACAGAGATGGTATGAGTATAAAGGGCCCTCTCCACCAGGGTAAGTAGCTTACATACAATAAAAGGAAATGAAGAGGGACTGACTGCTGGTCCTTTGGAGGAACTCCAGGCTTCGCCTTCAGCTTGGTCTTCCTCTGCTGGCTTTTGATGCAGACTGTGTGGCTTTCACCCAGGACTTCTGCCTTCCAGTGTAAACTCTTCAGCCTTCACTGTAGATTCTTCAGTGTTCCGTCCCAGACTCATTGGCCTCCTGATGAAGGCTTTCACACAACACTGCAGTGAACTCCAGACCTTGGGCTGGACCCTTCAGCCTCTAGCAAGCAGATACTCTCTGCACACTTCCTCATCCAACTCTGTAGCTGACCTTCATAAGCCAAACTTGTAATGTCTTACACATTTGTATGTCTTGTATTATATCTGTTTCTCTAGTAAACCCTGACTGATACAACACTTCAGAATGTCCATCACATTTGTGGGAGCCACTGCATGTCATTAAGTGGTAGACTGGCAAGCCTTCGGAATTCATAAACATATTAACACAACTTCCTTAAATTTTCAAAATATGAAACCAGTTTTAGTTTTATGTTAACATTTTCTTTTTCAGTTTCAAGGAAAAGTCTCCAAAATTGGTACTAATGTGACTGAGGAGAAAAATGTATATAAGACAGAATTTTAGCCAAAATGTATGGAAGCCACATATGACTCCATCTGTATTTGACAGTGGGAGATGTGACATCAAATATGCTAATAGTGTTGACATTCTTTGAATTCAAAGATTGTGCACAATTTAAAAATCTGCCAAGAGACAGAAATCTTGGTGAAGCTCATATAATTGGACCTCATAACCTCTTTTGAACACATGAAGTTACAAACTTCATGTTTGTGCTCCCAAAAATACAGATGTTGAAACCCTAACCCCAGTGAGATGCTCTTAGGGGACAAGGTCTCTTGGAGGTAATTTGGTCACAAAAGTAGGGCCTTTATGATTGGATTAGAGCCTTTATAAAAAGAAACTCTAGAGACTTCACTTTCTTTCCCTATGTTCTCCACTCTGTGGGGACATAATAAGATGACTAGCTGCAAACCAGGAAGTGGGCTTTTATTAGACCCCATATCTGGGACTTCCAGGCACCAGAAGGGTGGAAATAGATTTCTGTTGTTTAAGCTACCCAGTCTATGGTAATTTGCCTTGTCAGCCTGAACCAGACAGATGGAAATGCTATGAAATACTATGAAAGCAATTAGATTTAACTGAGAAGAAATGGGACACATCAGAAGGAATATGTGAAACAACAGAAGAAACTCGAAGGGCAAATTGTGCAATTTGTTAGAAAATGAAATTACTTCCATAATAGTTGTAGCTATAGTTATTTCACATGAAATGTTACTTGTTATTTTGAACACATAATGGTCTAAGTGTGGATAATTTATTTTTTATAATTTAAGTATTATTTTCTTTTTTATGCTACATGTTTACAACACATGATGGTTACATTTCTTGTAGGGAGTTGGTCCATGTGCAAAACACATTTTAATTCTGTTTTCATCCCCTCCCTTCATCTTTTGGTTCCCTTTTATCTGAGAAAGCATTATCTCCCCACTTCCTATTATCTTTTATGTTCCTCTTTTTTTCTTTTCTTTTATTTTCTTTTATGGTATTTTTTAGGGAAGGGTCTACAGGGTGTTCAGGGCCTCAATACTAGATCAGACTCTTAGTGATCCACCTGTTTTCAGCCTCCCAGAGCTGGGATTACAGGCGCACTCCACCATGCCCAGTCTCAATCAGCCGTTCAGGGCATCCCAGGGGTGGGGCCGGCATGGCAGACCCAGGGATCAAATCCCTGTGTTCCTCTTGATTATATCCTGAGATCTTCACATAACAGAAACCATGCAACATTTAAGTTCATATGTCTGGTTTATTTCACATAAAATTAAGTATATTTTTTATTTAAAAGATATTTCTGTATAAAAGAGAAACTGCATGTGAAAAGAAAGGCAAATACTGTGACATTTTGATAAAACTTAAGAATATTAGAACAAAAAGCCTGTTTAATTGGTTATAAAGACCCATCGATGAGCAATTCTGAGCTGATTTCTGTATACCTCCTGGCCACCTGAGGTGAACATCAAGAGCCCGAGGTCAGTCAAGAGTACAAGCCATAATGAACAAAAACAAGTGGCTCACCTTATTTTTGCAGTCACAGGTATACAAATTATGTGCAGATAGCATCATTCACACAAGGAAAGAAAAATGAATGCATGGCATATTTGGATAATTTTTAAATGATTTGTTGTGGCATAGTCATACAAAAAAGTACACAAATCACATGCTAACAGCTCAGTAAATTTTCAGAGTAGATAATAACCAGTGCTCAGTTTAAGAAGCAGGATGTTTTATCTTTGTTAACTTTATTGCTGCGTTAATAATTTCAGACCAGTAATAATAGACCCAGATATATGATTTTTGACAACTCTCAGCCTTATTTAACACATTTTTTTCTTATTTTGCCCTTAGGAAGGTATCCTTTTTAAAGTGGGGAATAGAACATATTCATCAGCATTCCTGTAGTCTTGATGAAAGACAGCTAGATATTTGGTAGGTCTCCCTTGATTGTTTTGATCTTAAGCTTCACAGTGAGAAGAACTAGGCCATCCATGACTCCCCCTTCTAATGCCCTTGCTCTTGACTCTCTTAGTGCCAATCTCTCCAGCAGGCCCTGGCATAGAGAAGATTTGCCTCTCCATATGTCTCCCACCCACCCTGCTGTCTAAATTTGGTTCATAATCTTACTCTCTCACATAAGCCCAAATTCTTTTTTGGAACACCTACCACAATCTATAATTACATACGCAGTTTTGAGCTTATGTGTTAATGTGTATCTTCCTCACCAGTTTAAAAGCTTCACAAAACAAGGAAATGTACCTGTTCTTTTACCCTTTTATATTTAGCCTGTAGCCCATATGAAGTATTCAATAAATATTTATTAAATAGAATGAATGAGCCAGGTGTAGTGGTGCACACCATAATCCCAACACTAGGGAGGCTGAGATAGGAGGACCATTGCAAGTTTGAGGCCAGCATGGGCTCCATAGTGAACTCAAGGCCAGCCTGAATTACATAGTGAGACCCTATCTCAAAAAAAAATGAATGAATGTATGAAAAAATAAATAAAAACATTGCTTAGTGGTAGAGTACATATATATTCTAGTGTAGAGCCCTGGGTTTGATCCTCAGCTCTGAAAAAAGAAAAATAGAAATAAAAGAACAAACTGTGAGTGATGGCCAACTCATACATTTATCTCCCTACTGCTCACTCTTGAGTACAAGTCTGTGTCCATTTGTCTCTTAAGTCCTATCTACACAGAATCGCATAAGCACATCAAATTCAACGTATACAAAGTAAAATTTGTCTTCTTTCCTCCCTGTTGAAACCAACTTTCTCCTCTTGCATCTATATCTCAGAGAAATTTTGTAACAATTTCTGTAGGGTCAGTCAGGTCCCACTTGTTAAGATCTGACCGACCCTTATCCTTTCTTCCAAGTTCTAGTCAGCACAAGTTCATGTTTCTTTCCACCAAGTACCTTGCATTTACTCAACTTTCCAACCCACACCTTGCTTAACTTAGTACAACAGCTGCCAAACCAAACTTCACAAAGGCTAGCAAAAACTACTTTCAAAATTCAAAGATATTTGTCTCCTACAAAAATTGAGAATTTAGTGTTAATAGAAGTTGTGTTGGTTACTTTTCTATAACTGCTGAGACAAAATACCAGAGGTCACATATTAAGGAAGGAAAGGTTTATTAAATTACAGTTTATGTAGGTTTCAGTCCATAATCAGCTGGACTGAAAGCAGGGTAACATGGCACAAGGATAACAGTTCAAGGTGGCAGAAAAGAGCCAAAGCAAGCCTCTTTTCCTCCCTTATACTGTAATCAGGTTACCCACCCTCAGGTGGGTGTAGCACTCACCATCTCCAGGCCTTACTCTTCTACATCATCAGGATATTTACGAAGTGAAACCCTGACCCCCTGCTGAGTCATTTAGTTAAGCTTCTATATTTCTCAAGTTGACACAAGTGTATCAACCAATACAATCCACCCCTTGTCAAGTTGGAAACCAGATACATTTCTTTAAACTGATTTCCATATACAAAGGCATGCTTATTCTTAACATTTCACAACTTGAACATTATAATATAGGTTAAATAATCCTTTAGAATCAATATTAAGTCTATCAACATTATATTACATTAGAACCATAACAATCTCCCCCTGGACCCCCAAAGAATCATGAACATCCCTTTGTGCAAAAGGCATTTAGTTCATCTCTAAGAGTTATCAAATCCTATTGAAAAAGTTCAAGTCCCAGGTCTTCTCTGAGACATAAAGCAAACTCTTAGCTACAAGCCCCTGTGCAAATAAAAAGTTAAACACTTCCAACATTCAATGGCACAAGGTAAAATAAGCATTTTCATTCCAAAAGTTATAATCAAGGGGATACAAAGGATTGGGAATAAAGCAAGCCCAGCAGGCAAACATTAACATTCAGCATCCTAAGCAATCTGGGGCATATTGTGAGCTCCAGAGGGCTTATATGGCTCTCTGCTATGCCACTTCCAGTGGTTATAGCTCTCATGGCTTATCTCTTGGGCTCACTGTGCTCCCTTTTGCAGGTTTCCTCAGATGACCCATGTTCCTGGTTTCTCCAAACTTCTGGAAGCTCACCATACCTTTGGCTTCACCTGCACAGATTCATACATTGCCCTAACAGAGGCACACTGCCTGGCATCCCAGGTCTCTTAAAATCAGGGTCAAAGCCTTTCAGACCCCACAACTCTTGCATTTTTCATGGACCTAAAACAAGTGCCATGTGGAAGAGGCCAAAGTTTACCACCAGCTGGAGCAGTAGCCATTTTTCTCTCTCTCAGCGATAGGTATTGAATGCCTAGATTGCTAGTCACCCTAAATCCAATTCTGAGGAACAAATTTTTCTACACTATTGCCATTCTGCAACATGGTTCCCTGTGGCTTTTCCCTCAAAGCAAAGTATTTCACTTTTTTTAGCTTCACAACTACAAAGGTAAAGACTTGCTGCTTCTTGTGATGCCCTCAGGCCATTCTTCCTATTTTCCTGTTCCCTCCCAGCACTGAAGATCTCCTCAGCTCTATCTTTGCAGTCCACAGCTTCACTGAACCTTCCCTTCTGTTCATACTCTCCACATTTTATTTTATCTTTTAAATTTTTATTTTATTGAAGTACAAATATCAATGAGACAGTTTTAAGATACCTTGACAAGATGGATTTGATAAATTAATACATTGCAAACTGTTTTCATAGTGTTTTGGTATCAAAGAAGGTGCATACATGATATTATACCTACAGACATTATTATAGCATATGTCTCTTATCAGTAAATTAAGAGAGTGTAGCTGT
>PVKA01020535.1:0-40088 GCA_004027165.1 Ctenomys sociabilis | reverse complement strand
ATGTGGGGGGGCACATGTGGGGGGGTACATGTGGGGGGGCACATGTGGGGGGGCACATGTGCCTGCAAGGTAACCAGCAGGATCTGGAGCTTTTCACCACTGGAATCCTGAATGCCCCTCCTTGCCCTGTGGTCTCTGTCCCATCTCTACTTGGGATTTGATTCCTGTTTTTTTATTCAGATTTATTATAAATTTTTTTTTCCTTTCTTTATTTCAGCAAATTGCTAATTATGCTGTTTCGGTTATAGCAGCATGATTTAGGCTCTGCTACCATAAATGCCAAATTAAATCATCTTTGTTTCAATCATTAAAGTCCTTAGGTGGCTTATTTTATTAATTTCAGTTTTGAAATCCTTCATTCTGCCAAGGCAGTTAGCAATTGAATTTGCCGATAACTTTTTTAGATTTAGAAATAAGCCACAAATTTACCAAATCATGTTCCAGCATTTTATTGAAATTGTATATTATAAATTCATTGTTGCAGAAAATATTACGAAGTGCTTTAATTTTATCATAGAAACTGCTCTCACATATCAATTTTTAATAGACTGTTTTTAAGGCAGTTTTAAATTCACAGTAAAGTTGAGCAGAAAGTGCCAGGCCTAGTGCTGCACATCTATAATCCCAGCATTTGGGAGGCTGAGGCAGGAGGATTGATATGAATTTGAGGTCAGCCTGGGCTACATAGTGAGCTCAAGGCCATCCTGAACTTTATACTTGTCTAAAAAAAAAAAATTGAGCAGAAGGTAGAGCTCCTGTTGCACCCACCCGCATGCTCAGAACCTCCACCATTACGAACATCCCACCAGAGCAGCATATTACCACAATCAGGGGACTTTCATGGGCACAACATGATCCAAAGTCCACAGTTCCCATTAGGGCTTCTCTGGGTGTTGGACAAATTTGTAATGCAGCATATCTACTGTAATAATATCATGCATAGTATTTCCACAGCCTCAAAGTTCTCTCTGCTTGACCCATCTTTCTTTCCTTCCCTCCTCACTTCTGATAACCACTAATTTTTTTTCTGTTTCCATGGTTTTACCATCTCCAAAACAGCTTGTGTTTGGGGTCACACTTATTTTAGACTCCTTAATCCTTTAGGCTTCCTCTGTGACTTCTGATAGCATGACTGCTCATTTCTTTTTAATGTTGACCTAAGAATCACAGGAGTCTGCCTCACATCTCCATTCCCAGAGAACTGGAAAGCTATTTGTGGACAAACCCATGGCAAGGTGTCAGTTGTGCTGGTGATTGTTATGGTTTGTGTCTAGTTGTTTCCTCAAAGTCTCATGCAGTCATGGGGCAGACTTATAGTTTGTAACTAACTCATGATCCACTGGGATTATGAGTGCAAGTGCTGCTAGGATTATGGGTGTGAGTACTACACCCAGCCTGGGGTGAAAACCAGAATGCAACTTAAGGGAGACAGACTTGCTCTCTATATCCATTGTTGCCGCTTATTCTCCCAATAATTTTTACTCTGCCATCACCTTGAAAGGTTGCTTTGTGTCATGGGCCACTCTTCCTTGGAGCCAGCTGGATATGGACTGAAGCCTCCAGTAACTTTCATCTAAATAAATCTTTCCTTCCCTAATTCTGAGTGTCAAGTATTTGTCCTAGCAACAAGAGAAGAGTAACTGAGAGAATTTGGTGCCAGAGAAGTGGGGTCATTGTTGTGGATAAACCTCACCATGTGGATTATTATAAGGTTTGGGAATGGGTTATGGGAAGAGATTTGGATATATTTAATATAGGCAAGGTGCTGGAATAGCTTTGGCTGGGAGATTCTAGCCAGAGCTCAGATCAGAATGCTGATAGAAAGCCAGCCTGTAAAGACCAGGCTAGGGAGGTTTCTGCTTGGAAGAAAGACAGCATTGGTTGTTGGACTCTGGATGATTCATATAATGGCTTGGCAGAAACTTTGTCTGTATTTTGCTCATGTCCAGACACTGCCTGAGACTGAGTTTAACCATGGAGAACTGATTAATCTGGCAAAAGATGTGTCAAAGCAGTCAAATATTGAGGCAGTAGCATAGCTGCTGTTGGGGGATTTTAGCCAGATTTATGTTGAGAATCAAGAGCAAAGAGCCCAGCATGATGATTTAAAATGTTGTGAGTTTGGCCACAATGGAAGCTCCAATAAAGCTGTTGAATGCAAAGATGGAGCTAAGAGGACCTCCATTGCCCGGAAGGAACCAGAGAGTGGAAAAGACAGCCTGAGGACATCACAGGAGGAGGCAGGTCTCCATGTTTTGCAGCCTCAAAATTACAAGTGTGAAGGAGAAAGCCACAGAGCCACATGTTTCAGAATGGTAGCAGCAGCCTCAGAAGGTTCCAGAATGATGCCAGCATGGAGAATTTATTCCTTGGAATCAGAGTGCTCAATGATCCAGGCATTCAACCCCTATGGACAAGACAGAAGGAAGCCTAGCAACTGCTCCAGCTGGCAGAAGACCTTGGCATCATACGCATGGCATTTTAGGTGCTTTCAGAATGCAGGTTAAGAAGGTTTCCATCTCAATTTCAGAAGGCCTGTGAGGTCAGACAATTTCAGAGGGCCTGTGAGCCCCTGAGAGGGCTGTGTGTGAAGCTGTGAGTGAGAAACCTATTCAGTGGAAACCCCAGAAGTTTGGAAAAGCCAGGAACATGGGTCATCCAAGAGAAGCTGCAGGAAGGGAGTAAAGCAGGTATGAGAGAGAAGCCATGGGAGCTACAACCAGCAGAAGTGCCATAGGGACAGAGCAACATGGAGCTCACAATTTGCCACCAATTGCTTCGGATGTTCCACATGGAACTACAGGACTTAATGTTGGCGCTTCTGGATTTTGAACTTGATTTGGTCCCAAAGTTTGGTATCCTGCTGTGTGTACCTTTTGGAATGGTAATGTTTGTTTTATGCCACTGCTTGTTGGAAGTGTTTAACTTTTCATTTGTACAGAGGCTCACAGCTAAGAGTTTGCTTGGATCTTGGAGATTTGGGCCTTGGGCTTTTTGGCAATGTTGAAACTGTTGGGACTTATGCAACTCTTAGAGATGGACTAAAATGCCTTTTGCATGAAGGGATGTGCGTGAGTCTTTGGAGGTCCAGGGGCAGAATGTTATGGCTTGTGTCTAGTTGTCCCCACAAAGCCTCATGCAGTCATGGGGCAGACTTACAGTTTGTGATTAACTCATGATCCACTGGGATTATGGGTGCAAGTGCTGCTGGGACGATGGGTATGAGTACTACATAAGTCTGGGCAGATAGTCTGAATGCACCCTAAAAGAGATAGACTTGTTCTCTGCAGCCAGTGTTGCTGCTACTCCTCCCATTAATACTTGCTGTGTGTTCTTTGCCGCTGCCATGAAAGCTTGCTCTTCATCATGTGCTGCTTGGAGCCAGCTGAGTATGGACTAAAGCCTCCAGTGACTGTGAGCTAACTAAACCTTTCCCTCCCTAATTTTGCGTGTCTGGTATTCGTCCCAGCAACAAGAGCAGAGTAACTGGAACAGTGGTGATGCCACTTACAGTCCACACAGCTGCATTTTAAAAAGATGTCTGGGTTCACTGGGGTGTGTGCCCATGCATTGTTTCCAGTCAGTGTGGATTGACTGCTCTTGAGTCATTGAAACATCATCGCACAAGCAGTCTCTGAAAGTAGAACTAGCTGCTTACAGACCTCTTGCCACCTGGTCTTTATGTTCTAAAAATATTTTATATCCTGATTTTAAAGTAGTAAAGTAAAATATAATTACTTGACTATTTTCAGTGTTGTCATTTGCTTTCCTATGATGAATATTCCACTGGAGAAAACACATTATTGGTTCCAAAGATCATAGTTGCCTGTGGTTCTGTTGCAATCTTCTCTCCTGCCCTAATTGATGTCGGCTGAAGCCCTCCTATCCTTTAACATCACAGGCTCATCATGAGACACTGCAGACTGAGTTAGCTGTTTGAAGCTCTTGGGTTCCTTGTTGATGTGACCTAGTGACATCCTCAGGCAAGCTAAGGGAGGGCTACTTTACCTGTGAATGGTAGGACAGGGGTAGGCAGCTAGGCAGCGCTTGAAGTGAGCCACAGGATTGCACTGGGAAGCTGGATGTTGAGCCCTTTGCACAGAATGGATCTGATTTCTGAAGACAATGAATGAGTAATAACTCATCCAGCAACTAGGAAAGAAGTTTCCAGGCAGATTGTTCAGTGAAATGCTGAGCCAGGCACAGATTTGTTCAGTCTTGGCATGGATAAATTCAGATATGCATATCAGTTTGCTTAGGATTTCTGTAGGATTTAGTTTCTGCAGTAAGTTTCAGGTGAAAACCTTCACTAAATGCAAAACTTGAAGACAGGTATGGCGGTGCCTGTGTTGCAATCTCAAGGCAAAAGAGGTTAGCAAGCACTTCTAGTACTTGTATTGTCCATAGTATTTTCAAATAAAGAAGAAATAAGGGCTATAAACCTTGGATGGTAATTGAATTGCTCATGGAGTGGGACCCTATGGCCATGGGATCGGTACATAGTGACATCCACGCACTGTGCGTTCAAAGCCACAGCCTGGTGCCCTGGGCATGGACCTGGCTTTGAGTTCCACTCAAACCTGCGTCTTTTAATGTCAGTGAAACTCAGCCTCATCATTGGGGAAATGGAGCTGACACCTTCACCTCCACTGATCCTGGTGAAAGCCAACAGGGACAGCCCCTGTGTGTGTGTGACATTACGAATGTCACCAATTATTTTTAGTCCCTGCATAAATTCAGTTTTAAGTCAGTGTGAAGCTCAGTTTGTAAGGGAGACAGAAATGTCACACCATTTCAGTGGAATTATGTGGAATTTCAGTGGAATTCTGTGAGGTGGGAGAACAGAAATCTTTTTGTGTCCTGGTTTTCTGACAGTTGGGTAGGGACACACAGGCAGCCAGCTAACAGACTCACCGTGATAGATAAAGAGATCCCACACAGGGACCTGGGGGCTGGGCCGTCTCTCCTCAGCCTCAGGCTGATGTCCACTGCTGCCAGAAGCAGGACTGGCCTCTGGCCACCCACTCTGCAAGCATACACCTCACTCTGACTTACAGCTCTGGTTCAGTATCTTCAAAAGTAATTTGAATATTATATAACAGCACATTGTCTCCAACAAGAATGTGGGCTGAATCACTCAGTTAACATGGTATTTGTGAAATAACCCATACTTTTCATTTTGCAAATTTCTTGAATAGAAATATAAATGTCAAACCTATCCCTGCAATGACATCTGCATACGCTCTGAGGTAGTGACATTTGCTTGTTTCTTTGAAGTTTGATCTGATTCACAAGAATTACTCACACCACTGGGCATCTGTCACTGGAGTTGCAGTCCTTTTCATTAGTAGCCCCTCCAATTAGCTAGAAAATTCACCGCTTCCTCTTCTTTCTATATCAAGTCCCACCAACACAATGAAAGAGATTTTCTTTTCACTTCACTTTCCACCAATTTCACGTCCCACTCACTGACTTATTTGGCAAATTGATTTCTCGTATAAGAAGATGGTGCCTCGCAAGGATCATCCCAGGATATGCTTAGCAGGCTAGTTTTTCATCAGGCTTTCTGATGAAGCATTTGGCATAACCCTTTGTCAGGGGCACATGTCTTTAGATAAAGGTGTCCCATAAAAATAGGGATTCAGGGACTGGGGATATAGCTCAGTAGCTTAAGCACCTGCCTGAGAAGGGCAAGGTGCTGAGTTCAATCCTAAGGACCACAAAAGTGAAAAGGAAAAAAAAAAATTACTTTAAAAGGATGACATAGCTCAGTGGCTTAAGTGCCTGCTTAGCAAGCTCAAGGTCCTGAGTTCAATCCCTGGTACCAAATAAATAAATTAAATAAATAAATACAAACCAGAAATCCAAATTAGTAAACTTCCAACAATATTTTAAAAACTGAGGATTCACAGCTAGGCAAACAACTAAATTCATTTACAAAAATATCACAACAGAATATTCGAAATTATGCCTATCCCAGAAAATATGGGACACATAGGAGATGTGCCAATAAGAAAATTCAACCCAAAATGTTTTGTTTTTTTTTATCAGTCTGCCTTAGGCAAATATAAAAGTACTGTTTATCCTTATCTGTCTTCTCCTAGCAGTCAAGAATGGCTCAGACCTGCTGCAGTGGGAGTGGTAACAAGAAGAGCAAGAATCATTTACATTTGCTTTATAAATATTTGAAAATTGTGTCCATCGTAATATTGTAATCATGTGACTGTTGATTTAAAAAAAACAAACCCTAGCATACAGAAATATCAAATACCTCACCAGAATAGTGAAAAGAAGGTCGTCTGCCATCTAAGTGGATGACTTCAAGTCTCCATGTACTCTCCTGCCACTTTTACTTAAGATGTCATGGGCTGTAAGAGCTCCCAGCCATTTGTATCTATGCCTTACAGGAGCCAGAACACAATTTAAGTACTCACAACACGAAGCCATGAGTCAGAGGGGTTGGAATCCTCCTGCACCTGTTGCATAGCACCCTTCTCTGCAGTGGCAAAGGTCTTTCTTTCAGCCTGTCTTCTTTATTTCTCAAGTGACCTTAGCACGAATCTCAGTAGGTGGTTCATACTGAAATAGAAAACTCTTAATCATACTGAACAAAATGTCTCTTCTCTTCTTTAAAACACCTGGCATGAGAGCGCTCCAGGTCCGTATTGTTGGCTGTGATAAGGCAACCAGCCCCATCTGCTCTGAGAGGCCTTCACGGTGGGCCTCCCTGGAAGTGTGTACAGAACCGCCGATTCACTGCATTTGGTTACTCTCAGAGGACTGAGTCCCACTCCTAGGTCCCCCAAGGCCTCCCCCCTCCACACCCACCACATTTCTTCCTGTGAATGGGTATCTGATGGACTCTCAGCCTGGGCAGAAGAAGACCAGCCACAATACTCGCTTTCTGTCCCCACAGTTCAGAACCATGTCATCAGAGCCACACTCCAAACATCCCCTCCTTGACTTCACTCTGCCCCTCTTGGTGCCTCTGGGCATTGGGATGTGAAAAGGGTGGGCTCTCACAAAAGGAGCCTATCTCTGCTCCAGCCAAGTTCTCACAAGAGGAGTTTATCAAAACTTCAGCCTTTCTCAGGCCTTGCGCAGAGGAGCTGAGACCAGCTTTGAACTGTCACAAGGCACCCAGGTCTTTGTGGCTACATGAGCACTTGTGCAGCACTGGCTCAGTCCCTTGACTTCAAGTCGCCTGTGGGACCCTGACACAGTGAGTGAGGATGTGCAGGTGGAGACAAGAGCAGTGTGGACTGCAGGCAGCATGGCCAGCGGCTTCCCTCAGCCGCCTGCACTGGCAGGGGGAGGCAGGAGAAAGGAGCCCCTGGAGCCTTCAGAGGCAGTGAGGCCCTTCAACCCCCAGAACTTGCACTTGTGTTTTCCCAAACTGTAGGATTTCTGTTGCCTTATGCCACCCTGTAGCCCTGGGACTCATCGTCACTGGTGCTGTAGAGGCCCAGCTTGGAGGGTACACCCCACCACTAACACCACAGTTATGCATGCTGGTCTTTGAGAAGCTTCTGGAGCCCAACTAGGAAGTGCAGCAGGAAGTCAGAGAACACAGGAAATGGTGTTTGCTCCATCTTCAAAGGTTGGATGTGGTTTTTCTTTCTTTTCTCTCCCTGAAAGCTTGAAGCAGAGGGAGGAAATAAACTTGGTTGATTATTTTTGAGAGCTGCAAGGCTCCTGGACTCAGCTGAAAATGACTCACATTTTGGGTGTGCATCCAGTGGTGAGGTTAGACACCAGGGCTCCTGGGGTGGGAAGGAACAAGAACCCCTGGATTCTGTGACTGCCAGGTCTTCACCCTGGGGAAAGATCTCTGGTCCTGGAAGACAGGGAATGGCTCATTCTCCAGAGAGCCATCCTCCAAGCAGGGGAGGATCAGCTCACTTGGCTGCATTATACCAATTTAGAAGAAGCATTGCCTTTCTCCTTCATGGGGCAGGACCTCCTAATTCACCACAGAATGAGAAACCTGGAAGCCCCTGGAGACCTCCAAGAAAGTCAGCTTCCAGCTGAGGGCCAGTGCTAGGTGGTTGAAATCTGAGTAGACAGAAACCTAACATTTGGAAGCACCTTCTACAGATTGACACAGACCTCCAATTGCTCCTGGAATTTTCCACATGGTCTGTCACAAAGCAAGACCAGCAAACTTTGGGGTGAGCAGAGAACTGAACAAAACTTTGGA
The DNA here is from genome assembly GCA_004027165.1 of Ctenomys sociabilis. NCBI lineage: Eukaryota > Metazoa > Chordata > Mammalia > Rodentia > Ctenomyidae > Ctenomys > Ctenomys sociabilis. Next base: position 31,888 of record PVKA01020535.1, on the reverse strand, counting down.
CTCATGCACACTGAGATATGTATAAGTGAAGTAGTATTAGACCCAGCTTCTCTGGAGAAGGCCCAGGAGACACATTCAGAGCAGAGAAGCTCATGTATCCCCAAGATACTTTTACCCAATCCTGTCTATGGCCTGAGCATTAGAACTATTCCCACGTGCAGTAAGGAAGAGGTCTCAGGAAGTCAGCTGATACTGCAGGGTAGGCTGTCTGTTCAGTCACATTGCTACCCTGACCCTCTCCCTCACAGGGACAGACCATGTATCTGGCATGATGTTGTGATCCATCTTCCTCAGCCCTGAGTCCCATATTGTATGAGTGAGTAAATGACCTGGCTACACTTTTCTATAGTACTGGAAATTGAACCAAGGACCTGATGATCACTGGGCAAGTGCCCTCCCATTGAGCTACATTCCAGTAGAGAAATGTGGGTGTAGCTTAGGCAGTGATGGCTCACTCCAGTGTTTATTAGGAAGCTCTGGATGTTCCTGTTGATATTGGAGAGCATTCAGAATAAAAGACAAAAAGCAGCCATGCTAAAAGTCGTAATGGATCTCATCAACTAATTTCCAAACTATTTATTTATTTATTTATTTATTTATTTATTTATTTATTTATTTATTGGTACCAGGGATTGAACTCAGGATCTTGTGCTTGCCAGGCAGGCACTTAAGCCACTGAACTATCTCCCTAGCCCTCCTTTTTTATTTGTAATTTCAAAAATTCCTCCTAGAGCCGGGCATGGTGGCGCATGCCTGTAATCCCAGCACTTGGGAGGCTGAGGCAGGAGGATTGTTGTGAGTTCGAGACCAGCCTGAGCTACAAAGTGAGCTTAAGGCCAGCCTGAACTGCATAGTGAGACCCTGTCTCAAAAAGACCAAAAAAAAAAAAAAAAAAAAATTCCTCCTATTAAATTTCCTTCTATTTTCATTGATTATACAGATCAATGGTTTTCTGTTTGGCATACTCCTAGCATACTTTGGTCTTTCCCACTCCCCATCACCTCCTTGTCCTGCCAGCCTTATAGTTTCACATTTTTAGGGTCTCATACATGGTCCTACTCACCACTCTGCTCTTTGCTCTTACGCCCCTTATTCCCTTCCTCTTGTCTAATAACAGTTTCCCTTCTCCTTTCTTGTCAGTGTTTTAGATTCCACATTGCCTTAATCACTTTCTCATCACTGAGACATGCTTGATACCCAACCTTTAAAGAAGGAAAGGCCTAATTTGCTCACAGTTTGTAGAGGTTTCAGGCCGTGGTCAGCTGGCTCCGAATCCAGGAAAGCAATGGAGAAGGGGCTGTAGAGGAAAGCTCTCTATCTCATGCCATTCAGTCAGGAAGTGACAGTGAAGGAAGAGAGGAGAGCTCCCCCTCAAGATCACATGCCCCACAACCTGCGTCTCCCACCAGATTCCATCTATTAACAAGTCAGGTATCTTAGTTAATTTTCTCACCGCTAAGACAAAACACACAATACCCAAAATTCAAAGAAGGAAAGGCTATTTTGGTTCAGAGTTTACAGAGGTTTTATTCCCTACTTGGTCACTTCTAAGGCAGGGTGGCATGGCAGAGAGGCATTGGAGAGAATAAAGAGTCAACAGCATGCAAACAGACGAGGATGCTGACTAGCCCTCTTTCTTTCTCTTATATTTCATTCACACTAGGGAAGAGGTAGCTCTCACCCTCCATCCTAGCCAGATCTATGTCAAATAAATCAGTGCATTGATTTGGCAATGTACTCTTGATCCCAGTATTACACACTCTGGATCCAGCCACCTCTGAAGAACCTTCCCAATGACTGTATAAGGATTTAAGGGAACATCTGTACACAAGCCATAATATCAGATACAATCCAGTCACCTCCTAAAAGCCCTACCTATGAAAGCATGAGGTTCTTGAGGGAGGATTAAATATAAACCATAGCATCTGCTCTAGTGCTCAAAAGACATCTGCACATCTCCTTATACAAAATGTGTACTAGTCTAAGAGGCATCAAAGTCTTTAGACTTTCAGCATTGCTAAAAAGTAGAAGTCAAAAAACTCCTCTCAAGCTTAAGGTAAACCTTTGGCTGTGAGCACCACAAAAATAAAAAGAAAGTAAAACTACAATATCACAGGATAAATAGTTCCAGTCATAAGGTAGACAGAGCAGATAGAAATAAAATCAAATCAGACAAAACTCCAGCAGGGTAAACATTCAATTCTGCAGCTGCATGTCCAGCACCCAGCACAAGTTGTGTAAAGGAGTGAACTCCAAAGGCCTTGAGTTATGGCTGCAAAGGCTTCTGAGTGCCTAGATGGTTAAATATTGTGAACTGTGGGTTGGGGAGATGGCTCAGTGGAATAAGCACTTCCCTGGCAAGCACAAGGGCCTAAGTTCAATTCCCAGTTCTGCCAAAATAAATAAATAAATAAATTAATTAATTAATTAAAAATATTATGAACTGAATTCAAGGGAACAACCTTACTAGGCTCTGTCCTGGTGCACAGTGCCCCAGGGCTCTGTTTTCAGAAAAAAAAAGTCTTCCATTTTGTGAATTTTGAGCCTATAAAGTGTGGGTCATTCTTAGCTTCTCACATGCCCTTGAGGTGTCTTTCTCAATGCTAATGTTTTCAGTTCTCTTCTACACCATCCCCGCTAGCTTGTCCCTTCTGGGGGGAAGTGGAAAACTGTTGAAATAGGGTTTTTGTTTCTTGTTTTCAGCATAAATCAGGCTAAAAGCATCAAGCAGTAGCCATGCTACAGCCTGAACATCAGGCTGCCTTGAAATTTCCCCTGTAATGTTAATTAGTCACAGTCTCTTGCAAATTCTCAGTGGATAAGAAAAATGTAGATAGATTTTCCACCAGAACTAAGACATGCATCCTGAAGTCCAATTGGCAATAGAGTCCTTGTTCCCAACTGAAACCCCAGAACCTGATACTTACCATGTATATTTCTTTTATAGCAAGGTAGTGAATCCCAGCAAGCCTCCACTTTTAGTTCCACTTACATTGAGGAATTGAGGCTGGTTTTTTGGCTGTCAGGCCAGACCTCATTTGCCCAGCCTGCAACTTTCCGGGTGCCTCCTGTTGACCTGAGCTCAGCTCCCTGACCTCTTGTTGACTTGAACTTGGCTCTGCCTCAACCTCACACTGGGAGCCGCAGCATGGAGCCAACCTGCAGCTGTTCTGGGTTCCAGCTCATTACCCGCCTCTCCAAGATGCCACAGGCCACTTGCCCTCTCCAGGGGGACATTTCCATCTGAACAATCTACCAGGCACTGAAGTCTACTTTGTCCACTGCTTCAGTGCACTATGCATTTCTTCATGGAGGCCTCCAGTGTCGCCAGTGGTCACTGTATGTCTGTAAATATGAACCCCCACGCCATGCAGTGGATCAGGGCTCAAGGAGAAACTCTGTTTGTGATGCTCTTCTTCTGCCTTGAGAGCTCTCTCTTTACTCTCCTCGTGGGCACTCTTCTCACTTCAGATCTTTGCTGTCCCAGAGATGCACTTCTCTCTTATTCTCTTCCTCCCATTGCTATGCTCTAGTATCAGGTCATCAAGTTTCAGAGAGGTCATTTCTCTTTTATTCACCAGTCTGACATCCTGCTGGAAGTCTGATCCAGTCCCCCTTTTTTGTGGTGAGAAAGTTAGCAGTTCTAGAGCAGAACAGCACCCAACAAGTGGATTAAATCTTGGAGTTCAGCGAGTTTAATAGAGAAAATACAGAAATAGTGAAACAGAGTGGTAACTTTAATCTGAAAAGGTATACGGCAGGCCATTCAGGGAGCAGGGAGGGGAGACCATGTTCTGGGAAGTAGTAGGCAACTTTGTATTTATGTACCAGAGCACTGAATTTTATTTATTGTTGGTCAAGAACAGAGGTTGTCGGCATGAGTGGTCACTGGCTGAGGTGAGTAGATGCTCACATATACTGTGAGTGGCCCAGTACCAGCAGTGGCTATTTTGCTTCCTGTAAGGAGGAGAATTAACTGAACAGGTAATTTGTTAGCTGGATTAATAGAAAGCAGGGGCCAAAGGTGGAGAAGCTGATTATAAAACAGGTGATTTTAAATTTTTTTAAATCATTTATTTATTTCCTTATTTGGTATAGGATCTCACTATGCAGCTGGGACTCATAGTGATCCTGCTGTTTTCAGCCTTCCCAGCACTGGAATTACAGGTGTGCACCACCAAGCCCAGACTCCATCACCCACTCAGCATGCCCTGGGTGTGGGGCTGGCATGGCATGTGGGACTGGGGATCAAACCCTGGTCCCTGCACTTGCCAAAGGAGGCACTCAGTCCACTAAGCTATCTTGATATTCTTCTTTAAGGTTTTTATCATGAAATGATCTTGAACTTTTTGAAGGCATTTTCTGTCATGTAAAAGGATCATTTTGGGCATAATTTTTTTTTAATCTTTTATTTGGTACAGGATCTCGCTATGTAGCTTGGACTTGCAGTGACTCTCTTGTCCCAGCCTCCCCAGTGACAGGACTGTGTTTTTTGTAATCTTGGATTTTATTTTTTTTTGAAAATTTACATTTATTGATTTGCATATGTTGAGCCATCCTTGCATCCGTGGGATGAAATCAACTTATTGATGCGTGATCTTTTTAATGTACTGTTGAATTTTGTTAGCAAGTATTTTATTAAGGGCTTTTGAATCTGTGTTCCTCAAGGATATTAGTTCATAGTTTCATTTTTGTTGTTACTGTTTTGTCCTGGATCTGGTGATCTGGGCCTCACGAAATGAATTCACAAATGCTCTTTCCCCCTGTGTTTCATGGAACAGCTTGACTTGTATTGGTATTTGGTGTTAGTCTTTTGTTGTTGCTGCTTAGACAGTTCTGCTAAGTAGTTTCAGTTGGCCTTGAACTCATTATTAAGGCCAGGCTGGCCTTGAACTTGCAGTGATCTTCCTGCCTCATCTCCTGTGCGCTGGAGTCACAGGCATATGCCACCATGGCTGGCTGGTGTTAGTTCTTTAAAAGTTTGGTAAAAGTTTTAAAGAACTTATCTGGTCCTGGGCTTTTTTGAGGGAGGGAGATTTTTATCATTGCTTTAATCTTTCTGATTTTAAACTCTGTTTGGATTTATGTTCCTTTGATTTCGCTTTGGAGGGTCATATATATTCAGAAATTTATCAATTTCCTTTAGATTATCTGATTTATTAGAATTTAGGTTTCCAAGGGGCCAGCCAAATAGCTCAACAGGTACAGGGGCTGGGGTTGGATCTCCAGGCCTGCCATGCTGGCCCTGGCCCCAGGGCATGCTGAGCCAGCAATTGAGACTGGGCATGGTGGAGTGCACCTGTAATCCCTGCTCTTTGGGAGGCTGTAAACAGGCAGATTACAAGTCCAATCTAGTAGTGAGACCCTGAGCACTCTAGACCCTTCCCTAAAATACAAAAAAAAAAAAAAAAAAAAAAAAAAAGAATTTAGGTTTCCAAAGTAGTCTCTTAATTAGCCTCTGGATTTTAGTTATATCAGTTGTAATATCATCTCTAATTGAGTTGATGTGGGTCATCTCTCTTTCTTTTGGATAGTTTCGTTAAGTGTTTATCAATCATGTTAATTTTTCAAAGAACCAATCTTTGTTTTATTGACCTAGTGTGTTGTTCATTTAGTCTCGATTGCCTCTGATTTTTATTATTTCTCTCCTTTTGTGTTAAATCAATAATTTCATAAATCAACCTTTTGAATTCTTTTTCTGGCATTTCATCCATTTGATATCACTGCATCATGACTGGCAAATCATGAACAGCTGGAGGAGCCGTACTGCCTTGCTTCTGCATACCTCGTGTGTTGTATGTAGAGATTTTGTGATTTGTTGAAATGGATATCTTTGTCACTATTTTTTGAGGATCTTCTTGGCTTAGATTTTTTTTTGAGTGCTTGATCCTCCACCTCACTTATAGAGGTGAAAATGAGCCACAATAATGTCAACAATGCAGAAATAAAGAAGATACTAAAGTACATAAAAAACAATTAAAAGCAACAAATACACCACCATTAACAAAGCAAAAGAGATAAGCAATCGTGTCTCAGACATAAAGAGAAACCAGATATTGATGTGTAGAGAAGACTCACTAACAGCAAAAATTACGCCATTAGCAATAAAAAGAAATCAGAAATAACAACACAGAGTAAACTGCAAAATTAAAAATTGATAGTAATGGTAGTAATAACAGTAAAAGAGAGGCAGGAAGGGAAAAATAAAGAATAACAATTTTTAAAATAACAAGTGAAAGGAAGATGAGTAATGACAGCTGAGATGCAAATCTGATAAAGAATTTTTTAAATAATAGAATTGAGTAAAAAGAACAGAAAACAAAAAGTATAAGAAAGAAAAGACAGAGCAAAGAAAGGACAACACAAAAGGAAAAGAAAAAAAAACAATAAAAAAGAAATGAATGAAAAGAATTCCTTCAGGTCAAGATGTCTGACAGGTAGCTGGGTCTGTGGCATTATAATCCACAGATACCAGGGCAGGATGGTGAGTCAGCCCTGTTGTGTTCCATGCTCACTTTTTGCTGGGAATGCTGAGCCCAGCCCTACCATGACCACTAGGTGGGGCAGCAGTGGTGTGGAGCCTCCCTCCAGAGGCTTTTGTGCATCCCAAGGCACTGCTATCCCTGACCAGTTCTGCAGTCCTTGGGTTTGTGAAGTGAGCCACTTTTTCCTGAGGCTCCTCTGTTCATACACCCTGGGATGTAGCAAATGTCCCAGTGGAGGAACATCACCAGTCATGCCAGTGGATGGGGAAAGCAAACTGACCACTGACTTGTACAAGAGAAGAAAGCTGCTGTGGAGCCCCTCAGCCCTCTTGACTCAATCTCAGTGCTTTCAGACTCAGGTGTCTCAGAAATGCACATGTATCTGACCTGGATTCTCATCACAGAGGGTGGGACCACCGTGCCCTCTGCAGCTGGAACTCAGCTCTCTTCTCAGGAGGTCTGCAACTAGCTGTCCACCTCTCCATGACTGTCTCATCACCACCTCGTACCTAGTCATCATGTTAGCACAATCCTAGAGCCCCTTAAGTGAGGTTGTTCACTGGCTGATTCCCTTATTGGCTCAGTCTTAAACAATAAACCCCTTTCCCAAATGGTTTTCCATTACATCACTCCTAAACATGCAGACCCTGCAGTGGGTTTGTTCTCCAAAACTAGCCAGCCATGCAGAAGGAGTCACTTTCAGAATAAAATTGCATTATATTTATAACTCACAGTTACTGAAGGGTTTTCCTGGGGTCAACACTGCTGACAAGACCCACTGTCTATCTCCAGGGCTGTTGGACCGTTCTGTGCTTACCTTGTGCTTACAGAATAAGGTCTGCCTCTTAAAAGCCAGGGTTAGCCTTCCAGAGTGCTCCATTTTTTCTCTGTGTTGTCCTTTGTTTCTCTGTGATTTGTTGGTTTCTTGTTGGCTCCTTCTTGATTCCCTGAGCTCCTGTGCTCTTTCTTCTTGCAAAGTAGTTGTTTTCCAGGTGTTTCCATGCACCTTGGCGAAGCTTTGATTTTCTTTCAGCTCCTACTCCATCATCTTTTAATTTTCTCTTTCTCACATAAAAATTCTGAGTGAAATTATATATCACTCTCTGGGGAAGCACTGAACAACTTTGCTCAAAGGGAAATGTGGGACAGATGCTATTGCTAGAAGAGATGGTGTCAGCTGGGCAGATGATGACTGTGTCTCACCTTTGCCTGGATCTTCTGTGTGGACGTGAGCTACACTGGCTGCAAAGCACAGGAATAGGTGCAAAGGCAGAATGCAAAACCAGCATGCGGGACACAAGCTGTGTCACTGGATTTCTACGCTTTACTCTCAAGCTTGCTGTTGCTTTTGCTTTTGTTTTTCCTACAGAGCATATTAAAATGTGAAGGCAGTACATCTGTCACTTTTTCTATCTTTATTTTTATCTTGATGACATGCTTAGAAACAACTTTCTCAATTTGAGTGTAAACAGTCAGTTGAAAGATTTCTTCTTTAAAAAAAAAAGAGTTCTTTATGTTGTACATATGAAGAAGAATAAAATTACATCACTTGTGGAAAGTGATGAAACTATAGCTCCACATATGAAGGTAATAAGCCAGATTCAGAAAGACAAATATAACATGTAACCCATAGTATGTGGGTGACATAAAAGCAGAAGAAAAAGTATTAGACAAGAGGAAGAGAGTGGGGGGGGGGTAGGAGAGAAGGGCGTAAGAAAAGATAGTGGGGGCGTGGGCATGATCAAAATATATTACATAATGCATTGGGGCCTGATGTTTCATACAGTTAATCAGCACTACTAAAAATATTTTTAAAGAGTTTTCTTCTTGTAGCTTCCTGTTTTTTTTTTTATGTTTTAATCTTTAACCTGTTTAGAATTTAAGGTAAAATAGTATATATCTAACATTTTCAAAGCAATATTTATTGAGTAATCCACTTGTTGACGATCCACACTCATCAATTATCAGAACGCAGCCTCGCATGTGTGTGACTTTACCTTGTGGCGGATGAGATGTTCCATTGGGCAGTGTATCCTGAGGCCTGAACAACTTTTTAAATTGTGGCAGAGCAATACATGTCAATGTTTAGCAAATTCTCTTTCCCTTAGACATTTTCTGCTTTTGTTCACCCTATTCTTCATATAATATTTTCAATAATTGGGTCAATTTTTTAAAAATCCTCTACTAAATTTGTAGTTGCATTTCATTAACATTAGCATATTTGCAATAATGGCTCTTTATTTTAATTATTTATTTCTTTAGTATTTAGTGCAGGGCCTTTACGGACTACAGGATCTCACTACACAGATCAGACTTGCAGTGATTCTCCTGTTTTCAGCTTCCCAAGTGCTGGGATTACAGGTACGCACCATCTCGTCCAGTCTCAATCGCTGTCCCAGCATGCCCTGGGCGCAGGGCCAGCAGGGGGAGTGTTGACCTCTGACCCCTGCGTCTGCCTACACAGGTGCTTTAATCAGCTGAGCAATCTGACCGATCCAATAATGGATCTTTTTTTTTTTTTTTTTTTTTTTGGTGGAACCGGGGATTGAACTCAGGCCCTTGTGCTTGCCAGGGAATCTCAATAATGGACCCCAATAATGGATCTTTATAGCAAGAATGGCATATCAATCCCTTAACTAATATTGTTGTATCTGGTTGGTCAAGAGTTCTAGTTTTCTTTTTATAGGATTTTCACATTACAAAAAGAAACAAAAACCAGTCCACATAAAGAACCATCCTTCAGGAATGAGGAAAAAAGTCAAGACATTGTCAGATGAAATAAACTAAAAGAAGTTGTTTGCAGAAGTTTTTGGAACACAAAGGAAACAATTAAAGTGAGGTTCTCAGACACAGGAAGGAAGGAAAGAAATATGAGCCAGTCCAACAAACTTTCTTTTTCTTCTTGAGACCTTCAAACCATGTTTGATAAACAAAGCAAAAATTTTAACACTCTCTGATATAGTTCTAAATATATGTGACAGGAAGTCAACTGTTTTTAAAAGGAAGGGAAAGGACCTTAAAAGAAGTTTTAAAATTTCTGTTCTTCACCTAAACAGTAAAATGTCAACCTTAGTGGACTGGGAGATTACTCATTCATAATTCGATACCTGCAGCACATTGTGAAAAGCTTGTATGAAGGGATGCACTCAAACAAATAAAGGCAGATTCTACAAGGAGTTGAAGTTCACTGGACAGCAAAAGAAATGGAAATGAAGAGAGCTGATGGAAAACAAAAAGACAAACACCAAAACTCCTCAAGGGATAACATAACCATGACACATTAAATGCAAATGGCCTGAACCCACCCAACAAAAGACAGACATTGGCAGAATGAATTTAAAAAGCATGACCCAAACCACTCATTCTATTTATGGAATATCCTGTGAATGATGAAAACATGGCTGGAGCGAAGGCTGGGCATAAGCAGAGGCAGGGAGGCGGGCAGGCAGGCATGCGTGCAGAGGCAGCAGGAGAGGCCGCTGTGATGGAGGAGCATTCTCACCTTGGCTGCGGCGGTGGTTTCTTAAAACACACATTAACAGGTAGATCCAAACAGTGTGCACACTGAACTACACCAGGGCCTGCTCTCTGCCTCTGATACCTGCTATTGCGCCTGCAGTGTAATCGTAGGGGAAACTGTAGAAGGAGACCCAAGACCCTATCTCAGGAGCTTGAAAACTGCCTGTAAATCTAAGGTTATTTAAAAATAAGTAGTTCTTAGAAGTATAGAATTTTACAAATGATATGCACCCAAGCATGCATACTTGTATTTGAGTAGAATAACACGTAAGGAATAAACATACACTCCTTTACATTAAAAGTGATGGAACAGCCTTCTATTGAGTTGTCATTATATGGCAACATTACAGCTTTAATGGTGTCATTATTCAGTACAGGAGTCTGCTCCTTTCCCTGGCTTGCCGGATAATAACCTGGCAAGAAATATGAGTTATCAGTGACTGTGACATTACAGGTGATGCGTGTACTCTGCTCAACTGTTTGTCTGCCCTCTCTAAACCAAACACTTAACCTACTTAAGTGTCTTGGAGCACAAGCAGGTTACTTCAGAAATACAGTCCTCAGCTGGTACAGATATTTCCTAAAGACGTGGTTAAGCATCAGAAAAAAGTGGGTCAACTTTACCCAGCAGGATACAACTCCAGTGTCAAAGGGATTTCAATCAGATTTGTTTCTTACAGAGAAAAGTATTACAGGTACATCTTGGGGGATATAAAATTTCAAATTTGCCAAGAAGAGTAATTCTTTATTTTTTGAACTATAAACTTCCTTGATAGATTGTATGATTAGTAGGGACATAAGGTGGTTAGCTGGTGATGTGGATTCAGCCTAGTTCTCAGGCCAACATTTGCACTGCACTCACACTAAGCATTGCATTCTTGTGCCATTTGTTTACCCATAGCAGATTTATCTTAGTCACTTTCCTCATTGCTGGAAAAAGACCCTGACAACTATAATTTAAAGGAGGGCAGGCTTATTCTGAGCCATGCTTTTAAATTGGGGCTGGTTGGTTCAAGGCAGGAAGGCATAGTGGAAGGGTCTGCTGGGGGAAAGCTGCCCACACCAAAGCGGCCAGGATGTGAGGGGAGAGGGAAGAGGGGGGAGACTTATCCTTCCAGGTCATAGGTCCAGGGACCTGCTTCTGCATGCTGGACCCCACTTCTGAACAGCAAGGCAGCTGTAGCACCCTGAAATCCAATCATCACCTGAAGTCTTCACCTACGAGTTCATGGGGTCTTTAGAGGGATATTCTTGACATAAATTATAACAGGATAGTTTCCTAACTTGAAACGCAGTGTAAAAGCACAACCCAGTATATAAAAGCCAGTTTTTCTAAGATGATTAACTTGAAATTCAACCCTTTTTTTTCCCCAAACACATAACTGTTTGCTGGTACACTGATGCATGCTTATAATCTCAGCTACTTGGGGCACTGGGATAGTAAAGTTGAGGTCAGCTATAGAAATATAGATATGAGACAAAAGCCTAATGCCCCAAGAAGAGCAGGGAGCAATAGACAGAGCCCGAGGAGAGCTGCTGTCTCTCACTTGTAAATCCCCCAAAGCTGGGATTCAAGGCTGCAGATAACAGCTTCTCCTCCTGGTGCCCTGTTCTTTGATCCCTTGCTGGGATGTTATTAGCCAGCATTTGTGTGAACCTACTGTTAGGCAAATGGTGGAAGTCAATAGAGAGAGTAGTTTGTGTTCACTTAAGTAATTATGCACATTCCTTAGCCTGCCTGTAGCCCTCAATAAGTGTGAGATGCTTCTGAGGCTCTGGGCTCACTTGGAGAGAGACGAATCTCAGTGAGACCTCTGAAGCTATGTTCATCTGGTCTTCTTGTCCTTTCTTTTGGCACCAACCCATAATATACAACAGCCAGCCCAGAAAATTTAGTAAGACCTTGTCTCAAAACATAAAATAGGCTGGGGATAAAGTATCCCTTGGATTTAATCGTGTGTGTGTGTGTGTGTGTGTGTGTGTGTGTGTGTTTATCTTATACAGTCTTTTATTCAGATTTGTGGTGATCCTTCTGTTTTAGCTTCCCCAGCACTGGGTTACAGGCATACATCACCATGCCCAGTTCTGGGGCTGACATGTCATGGCATGCAGTGCTGGGGATCAAACTCTGGTTCTTGTGCTTGCCAGGCAGGCACTTAGACTAGGGAGATATCTTCCTAGCCCCAGAAATTTTTGTTTCAAATTGAGAAGTACGAGTTACAAATTACAGGTGTACCCACACTTTTGTCCTGCATGGGCCACACTGAGTGAAGAGGGGCAGTGTGGTGCTTAGGACTATGAAGTAGAGCACCTGAAGCTGAGCTGGATGTGGTCTCGCCCTCCTATGGAGGGAGAGCCACAGGCTCTGCATGCTACCAAGGTGCAGCCCTCAGGGAGACCCCCAGGAATCTTGCTGTCCCTGCCTCCTCTTTGTTATATTGCCCGGATGTGTTTGTTGGATGCCAAGTACCAGAGGACAAAAATGGCATTGTCCCTGCTTTCAAGGATTTCACTGCTTAATCATATGGTTTAGATCTAAAATGTCTCCCAAAGCCACGTCTGGAGGGTGATCAGATTACAGGGTGGCACAGCTGGCTGGCGGTTGCCTCTTGAGTGGCTAGAGCAGCAAGGTCTCTGGAGGGGTCTGTGTCCCTCCCAGGTCCCTCAAGCCCCTCCCTGCTTCCAGGTGACCATGACCGCACAGCTCCTGCTCCATGCCTCTGCCCTGCCCCCCTCCCTGTGGGCTGGAATGCGACCCCAAATAAGCCTCTCCTGTCTTAGTTTGTGACTGCCAGATATTGTGTCCCAGGAATGAAGAGTAACTAAGACCCTTAACACAAGAGATGAGAAGGAAACAGCTAAGGAGTGTTCTTTATGAATGGGGGGGGCGGGTTACAGAGCAGGGCTTTCCTGGCTGGGGGGTGGGCCTACCAGGCAGCCCAGATGGGAGCCAGAGAGTGTGAGAAGGCTGGTGAGGGATGGGCACTAGGCCAGAGAGGTGGAGAAGCTGCACTCAAGAGCAGATACAGATTTCCAAGGAAGGTCCAGGTGTGGTGGGGCTCAGCAAGAAATAATGGGCTTGAGTGCTTAGGCTTGTCTTTCTCAGTATGCTTCATGAAGCCAGGTCTCCTCTCTTCCACGCTCTCGGGGCACTCCTCTGACAGACTCACACAGTCACGTGCAGATGCACGCTGCATTTCTGATGTTTGCTTACTGACTGCTCCTTGTTTTCTTCTTTAAAACCAGGACAAATAAAATAACAGACCCTCTCTTGGTGACATGGGTCTGTGCTGTACTCCACCTTCCTGTACCTCAGAAATGGATAGTGTAAACAGAAAGATAAGGACTAAGCAGACTCTGTGACCAGCTTTGCGGGCCAGCTCCCACCCCATGCCACCTGAGGGTCTTGCACCTTTTCCTTCCTGTCTTGAATGGGGGTCTAACTTAATGGATTCTTAGCAGAAGCATCATCTTACCTGGGACAAGTCCAGGACGCAGGCGCCAAGTTCTTGGCCCCTCGTCTCATGTCTTCCTAGCTGTTGCCCATGCCCTCATCTGTTTCTGTTTCTGCAGCTGATGCCTGGCCCACAGGTGTCCAAGCCACCAGCATGGGACAGAATGGTGCTGTGTGCACTTCTGCGAATTTCAGAAGAGGTAGTTACCACAGAGCCATCCCAGGAAGGGTATAGCCTTTTATTTAAATACAACTCTGTGGCCAATGCGTGCCCCTGCTGGATCCAGGGGCGTTGTCTCCATCCCACCGTCCTCTCTGTCACTTCCTGCAGCCCACGGAGGGAAGCGCATTCCTGGCACACAGTTCCTAGCACTGCTAGCATCTGTGGCTGCTTGCTCTGTGGCTGGCGGGCACCTCACTTGTGCCTGACTTCACATGATCCCCACAACAGCCTGAGGACAAGCACTGCTTTTTCTGATCCCCACTTCTCTCATTTTATGGAAAAACTTAAAATGAGAAAGTTAAATTTCTCCAGAAGCACATAGCACCCCAGCAGGTGTAAGCCTCATCCCCTAACACTTAAATTACCTGGAGAAAGGGTGCTGATAGCTGTTGGCCTTCCCAGTACCGGCTAGTAGGCGTCTTCCGAAGGCCGGCTGGTTCCAAGCCAGCACCTTCCTCCCAGTCCTTCGTGCCCCATCCCCACCCCCAAACTCCCTACCAGTGTGACCTGCACTGCAGAGCCCTGCTTTCCCATGCTCGCAGAAAGACAAACTCCTAGATGCAACCAGGCCATAAGGAAGAACCATCTTCCAGCACTGATTTCACTTCCTTGCTCTCTATGGCAGCATGAGGTGGGACAAAACTGTGGTCAACCAATGAGATTACAAGCACAGTCGCTCAGGTAAAATTGATTAAATACAGGACTGAATGGGGAAACAAGTTGCATGGCAAGTAGGCATGAATACCGACCCAGGGCTTTTCCTGTAGGGGCTGGGTTAGTGACTCTTTCAGGTGTTATCAAAATGAGAAACCTATTTAGAATATTGATTCTGAGGGAGGTGTGTCTATCCTTAGGATGGTATGCATTTTTTTTTCTGATCTTTTGTCTTGAGGTCTGGCCCACAGCGGGGGGTGTCTCTCTCTCTCTCTCTCTCTAAAAGTGGCAAAGGACCCAGTTTGATCCTGGTACCATATGCTGGCAATAAATTTTAAAAATAAATAATTAATTAATTAAATCCAAAGTTGCAAAGTCATCTTGTTTTCTACACTGCCTCATTGAGGGCTCAGCCCTGTCTGACTGCCTATATTTCTATCTAACTCAGCTGTCTGCTACAGAAGTAACAATTGTAGAAGATATTTCATGAGGCCAGGAGCTTTCAGTGCGGTAGTCTGTAAAGTGCATAGGGCATCTCATACATGAGCACCTGGTGCTTGCTAGTTTTTAGTAATACCAAGAGTGGTCAAATGGATTGTACTAAGGAATTAGCTAGTGGCTTTTCCCACACCAGGGGTCAGCAAATTGGGCCTGAAGGCCCCAATCTGGCCCACTTCTCCTTTTTGTAAATATAGTTTTGTTTTTTTTTTTTCGGAAGATAGCCATGCTCACCCTTTTCTACACCATAAATTTCTACTTTGGTCCCAAGGCAAGAGGGAATAGATGGAAAAGGCTCTGGGGTCCACAAAGCCTAAAATACTATCTACCCTTACACAAAAAGATTTGACAACACCCACCCTAGGCCATATGACCTTTCCTTATTTCTGAAATTTTCCTTCATTTTTCTCGCCCACCCAGTGGAAATTCCAGGGATATCTAATACACCTCCTAAGCTGGCTGCTCTTCACACACACCCAGCAGAGGCAGGGTTCAGCTTCTACCTTTAATCAGCATTAGCAATGTGTAAGACATCTGGGTTACCTTGTCCTTCTGGCTCCTGGCCTGTGATACCACCCCATCTCCCACCCACTTCTAGATCTCAGCCTGGCCAGCCCCTCCCACACCCACTCCACGACAGGCTTACAAAACCAGCTGCTCCCTTCCCATCCTAGCTTCCTGCCACACCCCCAGCTGCCTCAGGGGATGTCAGTCTGAAGGCCCAGGCCTGTGCACCTGCTGGAGCAGCACAGTGACCTCCTCAGACCTGAGGAGAAAAGGTCTCCTGGATGTGCCTGGCACGAGACCAGCCCTGGGCAAGTGCTGACTGGGCAGCTGGTGAGAGGCAGGAGGACACATCCAGGAGACCAGCAGCGAGCAGCAGGGGTGACTGCCCCAGGCCTTCCTGCTCTGCCTCTGTGATTCACGGCCATTCAGTATCCCAGACAACCTAGCAGTGCTGGGGCCCCAACCCTGGGCTGCCTTTCTTTCTGTCTCTGGCCCCAAGGACCTACCCTGACCTCGAAAGACCCAACAGCTGAGATTTCTATGTGTGTGTTATTTATGGCTCACTTATGACCAGCTTTGTTCGAGCAGAACTGTCACTGGGGTGCAGGGCCATTTCCGTGAGAGCTTGGAGACTGGCAGTCTGGAGATTTATGGCCCTTAGCTTTAAGAGAGGAAGCTGTAAAGCGCCGCATGGAGTGGCTCTAAAAATTAAGATGTTGGCTTCCTGAATTCACAGGCTGGAAGTCCTTAAACCTGAGCTGAGCTTAGCTCTCCTTTCCACCATGAGCTCATTTGTACATAACTCCAGAAAAGGAGGATGGGATGAATGGAAGGCAATTTCCTCTGACAGCCTTCCCTGCTCTTGTTCCCAAGAAGTAAAAGAGAGCTTTGCAGCTTCCTGGGAAGTTTGTGGTGACACAATCTGCCTCCTGCCAGCAGCCCCTGCAGAGCAGGCTTGGGGTGTGTCAAGTCCCTTCTCACTCAGCTGGGTCCAAGGCTGGTTCTCTCTCCACCCAGCTCTTCCTGTCTAATGTGGGCATACTGATGTCTCAGTTTCTGTTTGCTTCATAACACTGAAGGAAAAATCTTTGTAAATTGGAGATGGGTCACTGTGCAATCCAGTGACTCCTCTTACGTTCTCTCACCTGGTTTTTGACCTCTAGCTGCAGCCATGGCCCCCACTCAAGCTGAGGCATGAAGCCGGAAGTGGAGCAAATGCAGGGCTTTGCAGAGCACAGGACACCAGCCGAGGCCTGTGGGTCACGCAGCTTGGTCACTGCCGTCACCCTGAAGTCATGAGTCCAGCGTGGGCACACACAGGACTGTGCCAGGCAGAATAGGCAGGGGCACAGGGACTTCCAGAGTAGGCTACTCAGTGCCTGGCTTTGTTGGGTCTGCACTGTACCTGTGCGGTGCCATTTCTGCCTGTGTCTGCACTTGAAGACTGCTCTTACCAAGGTGGACAGGTAATCCACCCACAGTTCCATCGCTGATACGAGCAAAGAGCCAGGTTTAAACTCAGGACTCTGAGGCCCCAGGCCCTAATCTGCAGTTCACTGAAGGCAAAGCCAAATCACAATGAACTGAGTCTTAAGATAGGAAAAAGCTTCAAGAGTTTTCATGCTGGAAGAAGTCAAGATGAGACAGGCACTACCCACCCTGGGCCCTTCCCTCACCATCCAGAACTCAGTGGAGGAGAGGGAAGCGGGGTCTCGCAAATGGAGGCTGCTGGCCTGCTCAGCCTGGAGCACACGCCCTGCGCCACACAGTCAGCAGGAGCCCATGAGCCTTCTTCCTACGCCGCTGACCTCTGACCCCAGCAGGGCAGGCCAGCCCATGATTCTGTTCCAGACCAGTCACATGAAGCAGCCCTACTAATTCCTGAGAGACTTAATCCACCTCATCCAGGCTCCCCAGAGCAGAATTGTGCAGTCTTTCTGAGTCTCCATAGACCTCAGACTTTGTTCCTACCACTTCTCATTCCTCTCAGATAGGGAGGGGCCTGAAAGCTGTGGCACCTGGGCTGCACATAAACATTTTAACAACTGACTATAGGAGCTGGGGAAATAGCTCAGTGGTCTAAGTGCCTACCTGGCAAGCACAAGAATTTGGGTTTGATCCCCAGTACTGCACACTGTGCTGGCTGTGGAACCTTGGGCATGTGGTGAGGACCCGTAAGGCAGGCATGGTGGCGCATATCCATAATCCCAGAGGGGAGCTGAGACAGGAGGATCACTACATAGCAAAATCTTGTATTAAATAAATAAATAAATAAATATTTTTTAAAACCAATAAGTGACTGAACGATGCTGGGAGGATAATGGCTGCTGCCACCCCTCCTCCCTCTCCTGCACAGTGGAGCTAGGAGGGGGCCACCTGGTCGTGCTACCAGGACGCAAGCCTGGGTGACCCCCACTCTGGTCCCATGGGTTCCTCTGGGCTCTGCACACCAGCCCTGCCCTCTGTGCCCCCTCTCAGTAATGCCACTGACACCCACCACAGGGTGTGCAGGGCAGTGCTGGGCTGGAAAGGAACCTGGTCACATGCACAGAACATCACTTTGAGGGAGGCGTGCAGAAGGCGGAGAATTGCCCAGGCGGGCCGCTGGAGGGCGGCCTTCTGGAATGGGAGCCATGTTCTGCTCTTGGCTGGTGCTGCTCACGTCCAAGGTCCTTCTGACCTGCACAGGGCAAAGGCCAAGGGTGCCACGCAGGCCACTGGAGTCAGTTTGCACCTGGTCCATGCATAGGGTTAGATGTACTTAGGTGGACTCATTGACAACAAACTGGAGTCCAGATGGAGGAAGAGTGCAGGACAGAGGATTCCACATGGTAAGTGATGCTCGTAACTGGAATTCTACATTCCCTTTCTGCCCAATTCTCTTGCTCTCTTGGGAAACCTCCAACCCTCCCATCTAGCCCAAGCTCAGGCCTGGCGAGTGTGGGGGTGAGCTCCTGTGCTCCCCTGTGCTGATTGTGATACAGGGAGAAAAACTAATCTCAGGAGGGTGACCTCCAAACGATATAGGGAACCTACAAATGACATAGGGAAAAACGATCTCTGGAACTGACCTGTAAGGGTTCATGTTCTCTCAAACCGAAGAATGAATTTTAGGAACAAACAGAAGTTATGAGCAGAATAGATTTATTGAGGGAAAGAAAGCTCCTGTCCCAGAGAGGGACAGAAGGGGGGTCCCAAGTGGGTGGTCCTCCCGGAAGCTGTTTCTTTTGATTTTCATAGAGGAAAACCATGTGATGAGGTGGGTCTAAGGTGGGGAAGACATGGGAACACACTTAGGTGGACAAGAGGTGGGACAAACCATGGTTAATGAATGAGATTTTAAACACTATTGTTCAGGTAAAACTGATTAAGTTCAGGAACAAATAGGGCAATGAGTTAAGTAGCAAACCAGCATGAATATGGGACAAAGTCTCTTCCTGTTGGGCGTTGGGCTAGTGTCTCAATAGGGCTCTTTCAAGGTGATTGATACCTATCTAGAATATCAATCTCTGATGCCCATCCCCAGGGAAGTATGTAGCTATGTTTCTTCTTTTTGTCTTGGCCTTCAGATGTGGCCCATAGGGAGTGTCTGCCTTTCCCAAGTTGCAAAGTCACCTTGTCTGCCATCTTGTCTCCTTGAGGGCCTGGCCCTGTCTGACTGCCTAGAATATTTCTATCTAACTCCACTGCCTACAACAATTGGATCTCCCCTGATCAAGCCCAGGCCAGCCCCTGAGTGAGTCCTTCTGGGGAATTCTCAGACCCCTTCTGCCCCACTCTCTCTGGAAACCTCCACCCCTCCCATCTAGCCCAAGCTCAGGCCTGGCGAGTGTGGGGATGAGCTCCTGCACTCCCCTACCACTGGTTGGATCTCCCCCATCTGTCCCTGGCATGAGGGCCTCCAGAGCCCCCTCCCCCAAGCCCGCCTAGTGAGTGAAAACTTCTGCGATGCTCTCAGGACCCCAGATCCAGCCCAAGCCCAGGCCTGGTTAGTGTGTGGGGGACCTTCTGCTCTCTGCTTCCCCCTGGGCCAGGGGCACAACAGAGAGGTACCACAGGTTTACTGTTGCACCAGAGGGGCACAACAGGCTCACTTCCAAGGACTGCAGCAGGGAGGAGCTGAACATAGCAGCCAGGCATAACTGGAAAAACTCAAGCTTAATAGATATGCACCCAAATTTCATTAGGTGCTAAGGTTATAACTGCACCAAAGCTCTACACCAAAGGTCAGAGGGCAGTGCTATACGAAATGAAAAAAAAAGGAGCAAAATGCAATCTCAAGCCTCGAGCCCACCTACAACGGAGTTCTTTCATTTTAAGTGGGTCTAATATTCTGGTAATTCAAAATATGTAAAAGCAGCAACTGTGCTGCTTTGTGAAAACCGTGCCACTTTCCATCCAGCCCTGGTGCTTCCAGGGGCTTGCTGTCACAGGTCTTGATCCTTCAGGGCTTCAGACTCAGTTTCCATTAAGGTGAATTTTGAGAGAGAAAACTAACTCCAGCGTGTCATTTTAGGTGTGGCCACGAGGTGGCAGTAGTGCCTAAGTCATGGGCTCCAGGCTCTGCGGAAGGAAGCTCTTGGCTAAATCCTCCTGTAGTGAGGGCCTGGGCCTGGGCCACGTGCACTAGGGACTTGACAGTAAATTTAGGAGCAAACCGAGGCTCGGGAGCTAACCCCCTGAGTCAGTTTCCGTCGAGCTCCAACCTCAGCTTGATCTGTTGAGCTGTCACCTGGCCGCAGGACCCTTCGAGCCTGCGGGTCCTGCCGGGCCAGCTGAACAGCTCCAACCAAGCGCTGGAGGAAATCTCTTCAATTTCCTTTTTCTGCCTTCCAGCCCTGCATCTCTTGGGTCCCTCTGTGCTGTGAACACAAATGCAGGACAGAAATATTTCTCTCCCGGCCTGCTCTCTTCAAGGACGGTGGTTAGCTGATGTTCTAGGGATCTGAGAAGTAGGAAAACTGCCGTCCTGTGCACAAGTTTTCTATATATTCACCACTGTGGCATCACACGAAACTAGGTCTCCAGGCTCCAAAAGCTTTTGATTTTAAGCAGGGCCTTGCTTGGCGCTTTAAGCCTTTCCTATACCCCCACCCCCACCCCAGGTTGCCAGGGTCCGCAGAGCCATTTACCCACCCTTTCTTGGTTTCCCTTTGCCATCTTACATTAAAAGCAGTGCCTTAAAGGGAAGACTACTAAGATTTTTATAAGACTCTTTTCACCTCCAACTTCTCCTCTGCAAGGAGTAGGGGAAATGTGCCTCTTCATGCGGAGCTGGCAGTGAGACTTACTAGGTCAGCCTGGCTCTTTTGCACCCAAACCCCACTGGCTTCCTCTGCCTGGATGCGGCTGTGCAGAACTGTGCGGGAAGGCAGCAGGCAGGAAAACGAGGAGACAGAGGACCGCCTCAATCACTCCAGTGAGCAATAGGCTCCAGCTCCCAGTGCCTTAGTTTTTCCGTGAGGCTTCCCTGGGAATGCTGGAGAGTACTAGGTAGGAGAGGACCCCGAATTCTGCTCCTAAATGAGCCTTGGCAAATGTGTCCTTTCTTCCCATGTCCCCTGGCTCTCACTGAGTTAAACTGCCCAGGCTGGCCCTGAAGTTCCTGTCCTCCTGCCCCAGCCTCCCAGAGTACTGAGATTAAAGGTGTGCCCTTTAAGGATGTATGAAAGACTCACTTCATTTGCTGTAGAGAAAGATCCCTCACTGCTCCTCAAGGTGCAGGATGGCCAAGAAGGCCGTGCAGGGACAGTGACATGCTCAGTGCACAGCAGCAGCAAGTTGCACCCCCGCTCTTCTTCCAACACTTGGTGTCTTGAGTTTGCCTGAGAAGAGCATATTCAGCCTGGCTGCTGGCATGCAGAACACGAGTTGGAGAGCAAGCACATATTTTCAAGTTAAGAGCAAATGAAATATTGCTTATTTTATTTGTATCACACCCTTTAAAACATGTGCAACTATAGTAAATACAGTGTATTAGAACAGTAGTTATGTGTGTGTAGCAACATGGAAAATCAGTATATTATTTCTGCAGGCATTGCTTTAAATATATGGTAGAGGTGTGCTATCAGAAGCCTGGAAGCGGTAGCTCCAAGGTGTCAAACTTCAATGCCATCACCATGAAGTGGAGAGGACATCGGGCCAGGAGGAAGTTGCCGCCCACTTACCTGCAGACATGGAGATAGCAGTTGTTCTTTGTGAATGCAACCTAGACCTCCACGTGGGACTTGAACTCACAGTCTGTTTCCTGGCAAGGCAGAGTTGCTGGCCAGTGGACACAGACTGGGTCAGCAGCAGGCCCCGCACACCTTAGTGTGAATAAGTCCCATCACTTCCTTGGCTGCCAGCAATCAGCGATATGGGAACAAATGACTGCAAGAGAGAGAAAAGAAAGCAAGAGTTGCTAGTTTGGGATGCTGGGAGATTAGATCTGAAGATACAGGTTAGAGAGGACCCACTCCAAGCACTGTGGTACGTGCCTAGAAGCCCAGCTATACCCACACAGCTGAGAAGCGAGAATCACAGGTTCAAGGTCACCCTGGACAACAATAAGACCTTGTCTTAAAATAAAATGATCTGAGGACATAGGTGTGAGGGCAAGTGTCTGTGTTCAATCTCCAGTAGCACATGCATGTGCACACAGACACATGCACACACACACACACACACACACACACACGCACGCACACGCACACATGTGGGGCCCATCTGGGAGTGTGTGGCACCAACCAAGTAAAGAACTGAAAAAAAGGAGGGAAGGGAGAGTGGGCTTTCAAGATGTTATGGTTTGTGTCTAGGTGTCCCCCCAAAGCCCCATGCAGCCATGGCGCGGCTTCTAGAGTTTGTGATTAATTCTTGATCCAATGCTGGGATTATGGAAGTAAGTGCTATCCCCACCCTAGAGTGGGTAATCTGCATCACAGTGTAGGGAGGGAAGAGAGGCTAGAGAGCTGCTGCAGCCACAGACTCTCCCTTTGCTCTTCGCTGTTTTCCCCTACCATGAATGGTTACCCTCTGCCATGTGCCACTCTGCCTTGTCACCAACCAGCCAAGTATGGGCTGAAACCTCCACTAACTGTGAGCTAAATAAACCTTTCCTATCTTAATTGTGTGTGTCCAGTATTTTATCCCAGCAACAAGAGAAAAGTAATTGAGACACAAGGCTAAGGCTATTTGCAGCTTTCCTTGGTGTCTGTCCACTCCCAGGTGTCTGGGGAGTCCTGCTGTGGGTACTCTGTCCCTTTTTCTCCACTGGCCAAGGAACTTCACTGGAAGTGCAGGTGTTTGCTGCAAGTGGCAGCACCGAGAGCTGACCTCAGGGGCACACCCTGGCTTTGAGGTGGAGAGCAGCTGCAGCGCTGTGTGATATCTGGAGCTACTGAGCAACATATCTTCAGCTCTAGTCAGACGGGAGGATGCTAGAAACTTCATTCCAAGACAGGAGACAGGGTAGAGAGGACACCACATCATCCTGGACTGCTCAGAATTTTTTTTTCTTTTACACCGGGAATTGAACTCAGGACCTTGTACTTGCCAGGCAGGCACTTATGCCACTGATCTATCTTCTTGGCCCTTACTCAACAGAATCTCATTCAGGGAGGTTGCGTTATTTGAGACAACATGAGCAGACACTGCCCTGTGGGCACATGTCTCTATTAGCACTGGTGGTGTCCTCCCTCTTGATCCCATTTGGCCCCAGTTTGAGCCTCTTAGACATAGTCCTGGCCCTTGAAAGAACTGGAGAGCATGTGCCTCTTTATGTTCAGTGCAGAATCTCATTGTAATATAAATAAACGTACATTCTGTCATTAAAAATAGTGCTGTACCACCAGCCAGATAGCTCAGTGGATTAAAGCTCCTTCTTAGGCAGGTGCAGAGACCAGACAGGGTTTGATCCCTGGCAGGCTATGCCAGCCCTGCCCCCCAGGTGCACTGAGACTGTGACTGAGACTGGGTGTGGTGGCACACGTCTGTAATCTCAGTGCTTGGGAAGCTGAAAACAGGAGGATCACTATGAGTCTGATCTGTGTAGTGAGACCCTGTAGACCCTGTACTAAGTACATTAAAAAAAAAAAAAAAAAAAAAGCTCTTTACTTTATTTTTAAATTGCAGATATCTAAAGACTTGGGTATAAGAGAAAAAGGTATAGCTGGATCAAATAGCATCTGTAACCTTACTTTTCTGAGGAGTTTCCACTCTGACTTCCATGGTTGGTTGTACCAATCTGCACATCCACCAGTAGTGGAGAAAGGTTCCTTTTTCCCCACAGCCCCTCCAGCATTGCTTGTTAGTTTATTTCTTGATGATAGCCATTCTTTCTGGAGTGAGATGAAATCTCAGCAATGTTTTAATTTGCATTTCTTGAATGACCAGTGATGTTCACCATTTTTCATAAGTTTATTTGCCATTTGTCTTTCTTTATCTGAGAAGTTTGTATTCATCTCAGATGCCCATTTTTTGACTGAGTCTTTGAATTTTTCAGTCTTTTTTATTATAAAAAAAGGAACTCATAGGGAATTTTATCAAATAAAAGGAATATTTCTTACCCACAGAGACAGGAGGACACAAAATTACTGGTGTTTTGTCCCCACTTTTTCATAAAGCAGAAATGGGGAAGATACAGGCAACTCTGCATAACAAAATGCCTTAGAAGCCCCTTAACAACGATCAACACCAAAACTTTGTTTTTGGTTTTTAGATAAATGTTTGCTCCATAGAGAGGCCGGCATTCATGGGTGCTGATCCTTAAGTAAACAGTCTCTGAGCCCTGTGAGTCCATGTCCAGGGACTGTTGCTGCCACGTGCACCCACCCTGAAGGGGGAGAGCCCACTCTGCAGAAAGGGTAGCACAGAGACCCCATGACCTGGCTGTGAAGGGAAACAGCTGGAGCGGCTGGCTTTCTGTACGTGGTTTGTTAGCCTCACCGGAAAGCCTAATTCCTACCAGGGAAGCACTTCCTCCATGGCAAGTCCCTGTTCTCCTTCCTAATCCCTGTGTTAATGGGAACTCCACTGTCACTTAGGCAGGGGAAATCCTAGCCCAAGCCAGGGGCATGCCAAGCCCCCAGAGATGCCCTTTTCTGCCTTCACAAACACACCTGTTCAGTGGCTGTTCCTGTCGGACATACAGAACTAACTGATTGTTCAGGGTGGTGCTGGTTTCCCATGCCCTATTGCCCCCTGGAAAGCTTCAGCGATGCCTATAACCCCAGGAGCCAGGAGGCTGAGGCAGAAGAATTGTCAAGAGTTCAAGGCCAGTGTAAGCTACACAGTGAGTTCCAGGTCAACTTAAATGATAAAGTGAGATGCTTTCTGATACAGACAGGAGGGCCAGCCAAATAGCTCAGTGTATTAAAGAGCCTACAAGCAAGCGCAGGGGCCTGGGGTCGATCCCCCAAACTGCCATGCTGGCCCACCCCATGATAATTGAGACTGGGCATGGTGGCACAAGGCTGTAATCCTAGCTCTTGGGAGGCTGTAAACAGGTAGATCACTATGAGTACAATCTAGTTGTGAGACCCTAAACACCCTGTAGACCTTTCCCTAAAATACAAAAATAAATAAATTAATAAAATAATAAATAAATAAAACACTCATTAGGAATTTTATCAAATAAAAGGAATTGGCAAAAAGGAAGTGTCAAAAGAACTTGACACTTCTATATTGGCTAGAGAAAATAGGAATGATTAACTAGACAAAAGAAGAAAAAATCCGATATTCCAGCCTTTCAGTTATAGATATTAGGAAAAGCAGGAAGCTGAGAGTAGCCCAGATTTGGAAGGCTCCTCACTGGCTTGGTAGGACAACACCTGTGGATGGGGGCTGCGTCCTTGCAAAGGGCTCTTGATTGGCGGAAGGCACGTCTTGGAGAAGCTTCCTGCCTCTGCAGGCAGGAAGGAGCTGACCGATAGCTGGTGCACCAGGCAACCGCTCTCATCAGCACCACTAAGGGAGGTCACTGGCTCCCTGAGGCCCTGGAGGACCGAATATGAAGGAGACGCTGCTCCTAGTGCCCAGAGCACCTTGCTCAGCTGTGTCACACGACATCAGTCCTCAGATGCAGGATGCCATCTGATTCAGAGCCCGCGTGAAGTCGGCGTGGCCCTGGCCTGGGAGCAGGCGTGTGTACCGGAGCACCATCTCCTTTGCCCTGGCCCTCTCTTTCTTTCTCCCTCTTCTGCCCTTCCCCCACAGCCCTCCACCCTAGGTGGGAGGCCCACCTAGAATGCGAGCACCTTGGCATGTCCCTCCCAGCCTCCAGAACCGCAAGCCTGTGAGTTTCTGCACATTATATGTGGCCAGCCCCTGGTGTTCTGTTGTCACAACGCAAAGTAGATTAAGCAGTGATCTCAGAAGTTTTGAGGAAGGCTAGTCAGGAACTTGCAGGATACCCCTTGGTCTGGGAGGATGTTTATATCATGGTTCAGTTGCAAAAAGACCACAGAAATAAAATTGCAACTTTCAGTACAAAACAGCAAGATGCGCACTGGTGAAATCCATGCTGGAGCATGGTGTTTGGATTCCACTGCTCAAAGGCAAAGACTTACCCACATTTTTTGCAATTCTTCTGCATGAGACATTTTCCTCTTCATTTATTTACTCAGTCATTTATTTATTTTAAGACACTTGTCCATAGCTGTTTATACTTCGGCTCAGTTTCTTGCCTGAACTTCTGCTAGGCCTTGGGTACTCTCTTGCTGGGCTCCAATTCCTCCAGAAACACCTCCTCTCCCTTGTGGCCTCACAGGGGCTCCTGGTTCCCTGGGGAAATGTCCCTGCCCACTGCTGGCACGAGCAGCTTCTTCATGGAGCCCAGCAGCACCTACCTGGCCTGGAGCTCAGGGCAGGTCCTAGGTCCTGGGCACTCTCGCCTTGGCTACCAGTCCCTGCTCATGCTGGCAGGTGTTTCTTCAATCACAGGGTAGAAAATTGCTCATATATGCATTGACCTTTTGCTTTTAATTCTTCCTCTATGTATAGCTATTTGCTTATTTTTCTACTAGAATGTTTATCATTTCTAATTTGTAGAGAATCGTTAAAAATGAGTAACTGACATACTTGTAGTACATAGCCATTCCTCTCATCACTGGTTTTAAGTTTTATGTGTATGTTTTCTTAGCTGATCAACATTGGACTCTTAGAGCTCAATCTTTACTGGCCTTTTCTATTTTGTTCTAACAGGGAACAATCACACATCCTTGTCTCCTTGTCTTAGGGATGCCTCTGTGTTTATTACTTTTTTTTTTTTCTTTTTTTGCAGTACTGGGGATTGAACTCAGTACCCTACATTTGTCAGCATTTTTCTTTTCAATTGTAATTCTCTGATTCTTTTTTTTTTTTTTTTTCTTTTTTTTGTCTTTTGTGAGACAGGGTCTCACTGTGCAGTTCAGGCTGGCCTTAAGCTCACTTTGTAGCTCAGGCTGGTCTCGAACTCACAACAATCCTCCTGCCTCAGCCTCCCTAGTGCTGGGATTACAGGCATGCGCCACCATGCCCAGCACAATTCTCTGATTCTTAAGCCTAGTTGTGAGGCAGTGGCCTAACTTCACATCACAATGAAGACATTAATAGTGCTGTTCACTAAAAATATCAGATTCTTCACAAAAGAGCTAGATCACCAGCCCTTTTTACTTTTTTCACAAAGTCACTAAATTACCCAATGTAGGCTTGAGCTTGCAATCCTCCTTTCTCTGTTACTGCTATGGTCCCTACATCTAACATAAGCTCATAGACACATGGTTAAAACAGGATGAATGCTTACTTTTTCAAAAAAAAAGAAATAGATTACAACAATAGACACATTGCCATTAACCCCCTCATTATAACTCCTTCACTTCAAATGTGCTTATCTCACCATTCCTGCTCCTTCCCGGAGCAGTTCTATGGCGTTAGGTATGTTGCCATGACTGCCTCAGTGACCTCCTGGTCACTTTGACTTTGGAAGCACCCATAGTCAGATAGTGCAAGATCACAGGAATATGATGGATGAGGGAGATCAGGCTGGAGTGTTTTTATCTGACAGAAGTTGCCATAAATGTTTTGAATCAATTCAAGACATTGGGGCAACCACAGGAAAGGACACTCACAAAAGACTTCCATGGGGAGGGGATCTGGGAAGATCAGGGCAAAGTGGAAGGACAGGGAGGGAAAATGAAAATAATGTGTATGTACTAAAGTAGGTAACTTTCTTTAATTGTCCACATTTTATTCACTGCTCTTATAAGCCCTTGTTCTTAAACTTAGCTGGGTCAGCTAGAGAACAAAGACACTCAGGCTATGCAGAGACTCTCTCCAGACCTAGGATTCTAGAATAGAGAGAAACTGCTAATAAGTATTCCCAAGTCCTGGGAAGCCCAGGGGCTAAAAATAACTATAAAGCAAATACAGAGGGAGGAAGAGATAAGAATGGAAAAGGATGGGGAACAGCAACTGTGGAGTGAAATAGATTGCTCTGGATTAACTATGAACCCTGGGCCCCAGCTGGGTGTACCTGACTCTGTGTGTGAGCACCGCTCTCCCAAGAGTTTGGATTCAAAGCTGAGTTTTTGTTATCTCTGGAATCTGATTTCTTTCTTCTTCTTCTTCCTCCTCCTCCTCTTCCTCTTCTTCTTTGAACAAGTGAGATCATTTCTTATTGTATCAATTCCTTAAGGTTGATCTCACTGTCATGAATTGCAAACATACACAAATACAAAAAGCTTAAAAAATAAAGTGGTAAGAAGAATGGAATACATGTGTCTGAAATGAGTGGGATATCTTAAGGGGGAGCTAATGGCAATGCGTCTTCTATTGGAACAGTTTTAATTTTTTATTTAAATATTAACTGTACTTCATGATTACACTGCATCAGATACTGAAAAATCTGCTGGGATGGTAGATCTTATGTTAAGGCTTATCACAAAATGAATGATCACAATAACAATAAAGGAGGTACAGGAAGTGTTCAGGGGTGATGCTTCTGTTCATGCAACAGTTTGTGTTCATGAGTCTATACTGATCTCCAAGCTCATGATGTCATAAACATAAATATGCCTACAGTGAGTAGGCCTCAATAATGTGGCCGTTGAAATATATAAATAAACGGCCGCTTGTACTTAAATTTTAATTCATACAAGGCTCACTTCTAAAAAGATAACTACAATCAATACCAGTTTCAAATGTCCTAGGCATGGGAACTTTCCTGTAACCTTAGATTTCGATTGTGGATCCTAGCAAGGGTAAGGGCATGACTCAGTACTCAACCACTGCCACACGTGCGGAGCACCTGGGATCCCTCAGCTGCCCTCTGACGTTATCCCAGTGAATCCTAATAGCAGTGGGCGGGGGATAATTCTTTCCCTTTTCAGATGTGAAAAAGGAGAAAAAGAACAAGCCAGTGAAATCCAGCTAGCAAGCTCCAGAGCTGGGCGCCAGGCTAAGCCCAGCCCCATGGTGCTGACTAGCAGCTAGAGCACAGCCCCGTCTCCCTTGCCTTGGCAGCGCGCACACATGGAGCTATCAGGAGCATGTGGAGTTCCATGGAGTTTGGAGAACTAATGACTAAAAGAGCATGTGGAAATACTGGCTGCATGAAGATACAGAAACATACCTGGCAGAAATAGAAATTGGTAGAACATTCTTTGAGGTTTTCTTGCTTTTATGAGCTGGCCAGGAGGGCAACATGCAGAGGTCTTTTCCTGGGTGGCTCAGATTTCCCACTCATTGCCAGATGGGACATCCAGCCTTGCTCCCAAGGCACGTGGACACACTGAGACTCCTGTTCTCTGAGCTTTTCGTGAGCTCCACGAAACGATGAGCATCAATCCAAGACTGGCACTGCCATGCCTGTCCATGAGCTGGATTCGGGGTCCACATCCATAAGACGAACTCCCGTGTTGAGACTTCAAAGAATCACTGGCACCAAACAAACATCTTGTAGTTTGAACTAAGAACTAGGATTAAACTGTGAATAACCATAACATAAATCTCTTATGTAAAGACATGCATATAATCCCACAAGCTAATATGACATGAATTCAGATTATTTTCATGTTATTGTTTTTCAAAATCTCACTGTGGGTGGCAAAAGCTAATTTCTGTGAGAGATTGGTTGGTCTTCTTGTTTATAATCAAAGAACCAACTCAGATTAAAGCAGAATTTTAAAGAGTTTGAGTAGGAGAATGCATCAGTGTCAGTTTGTTTGATTTCAGTGGTAGTCACCATGGAAACAAGTTATTGACTTCCTACATCCAAGTAAAAAATGGAGTCTTCCCGGAGTCTTATTCATTTCCTCTGGTCAGGAATCCCATGCACAGGAGGACTCTGAACAATATTCCATCCTCTATACCCAATCCCAGGGATCCTTAACATATGCGGCTTCCTTCTGGCTTCCACTGCAAGATGCTAGAATACCCAGTCCTAGCTTTCCAAGCCACCTCAGCTTTTTCAAGAATGCTCCAGAAGTTCCCAGGTCTTGGTGGTGGTGGTGTCGGGGGCAGGTTTGCGCTTACGCAGAAAGATGCCCTAAGGGAAAACCTTTCCTTTTCTTTCATTTCTTTCCATCAGCTTGTTTTCCTTTCTTTCCCTCCCATGGCCATCTGCAGTAGACAGTGGAGTGTCTGGAAGGTCATTTTCTACACTAAGCTGAAGATTTGGGGAAGAACATGTGCTCCCATCCTTGCCCTCAACCAACATCTCAGATCCACATATTTTTAGCTGAAGCCAGAGGTTTCCAGGCAGAAAGGTTATTGCATCCTCCACCATGCAAGGACCCTCACAGCTGTCTGGGCCTGAACACGCAGGCCCAGAACCCAGGACATCAGCAATCTGACGTCCCACACCTGCAGCAACACCAGGCTCTAGTGGAAATATTAGAAGCACGTCGCATTGGCTTTCTTTATTCCCTCCACTTTTGTGACCCACATGGCTCTCTTCTCAGTTTGCTCATTGTGTGAGATGGAAAAGTACAGCAGCATTAAAAGAAAAAAGAGAAACAAGATCCCCAGGAGCATCCTATAGAGCTACAAGGCTCTCAAACTGAGAAGCAGAGATAAATCAGCATTTCTGTGTAGAATGTATTAAAAATCACAGGAAGAAAATGGTCATTGTGATTAACCTTTACCTCAAAAGTCCATTTGTAAAAATGGAGAGAAGCCTGACCTAACATGATAATGTCCTGGTGTGCCTTTGGTACCCAGGAAGAACCTTTTCAGGTTTCCACACAAATTTCACTTTCTTTGTACTCGTACCGGGCTGTGATTTCCCAACCACCCACAAGAACAAGATAGAAACACAGCCATTTGGAAATGGAAAAAATTAATGCACATGCACTCAGCATATTAAGGCAAGCACGACTGCAGCGCTCTGCCTCCTCCTGTTCCTACTCCACAGAGCGTCCCACCGGGGGCACAGTCCATCCTGACCCCTGTGACTCTGGCTGCGTAGGCTCCTCTCCGTACAGTGTGGCTGAGAGCCACACACGCGTCCCTTTGCTATGGGTCTAGGAGGTCCATGCTTGCAGCCCACTGTCAGCCAACCTCCAGGTGAGCTGGAGGTGACCTCGTGCAGAGGTGCTCCAGGATGTTCGGGCTGGTGAGCTGGATGATGGGCCATCTCTAGTGTCTTTGACACATACACAGTAATAAGGATAAATGAACTAATACATATATTATATATTAATTACATGTATACATATATGTATATATATAATATATATATGTATATATGTTATATATATACATATATATGTTATATATATACATGTATATAACATATATATACACACACATATATACATATGAAGCACTTTAACATCCTGCAGAAAACACTATGGCGCAAGATGATGGGGTACACGTCCTGCCTTGCTCAGCCCTCGCGGAGAAGAGCTCCCAGCAACCTTAATGCCACCTGCAACGATGACCTGCCTGACTCAGTGAGTAAGCATGGTCGTGTTTCCTTAAAAAAAGGAAACCTTGATTGGAGAAAGGCATTGCCCTCTGGTTTTACTTGGAATTTTGTAAATTAAAAAAGGAACTATCTCCCCCTGCCAGTAAAACTTTGTGCTTGGGTAGTATTTTCCTTAATATATCAGCCTTGAATAAAATGTGTCTCAGCCAAGTTTTATTAATCCCAGTACAGTAGAATTTACCATTACGGGTACACATGTCACCTGGAGAGGAATAAGAAGTACCTCCACTCAGAAGTGCAGAGACGGATGGGAGGAAATAGAACCATGTCCACTCGTGGCCCCTCCCCGCCCTCTTCCAGAGCCTCTGAAAGGCCACCCACCGGGGCATGGAATCCACAGAAGCTCCAGTTGAATGGAGCACTGCCAGAGGAGCCTGGGGTCCTCCCTGACAGCACCCGCCTTCCCTGGGAGCTCACTGTGCCCCTCTGCTGGATTCTGCTGGGGGTCACCCAGTGAAAGCCTATCACTCACCGCTCAGTGCCTCCCTCCCTCCTTCCCTTCTTCCCTCCCTTCTCCCCTCCTCCCATCCCTCCCTACCTACTCCCTTCCCCCTTTCCTTCCTTCCCTCCATCCCTTCTTCTTCTCTTCCCTCCTTCCCCCT